>AWOL01S0005798.1:0-11543 GCA_000715115.1 Nicotiana otophora
GGAAGGCAGAGCTTAGCCTTATGCAATTAAGGAGGCAGGGCTTAGCCTCATGCAAGGTTGAGATAGTGCTTAGTCTCATGCAATGGAAGGAAATGCTTAGCCTTGTGCAGTTGAGGAGGCAGGGCTTAGCCTTATGCAGGATGGGGACAATGCTTAGTCTCATGCAAATGGGAAGGCAATGCTTAACCTTATGTAGTTGAGAAGGCAGGGCTTAGCCTCATGCAGGATTTGAGGCAATGCTTAGTCTGATGCGAATGGAAGGCAATGCTTAGCCTTATGCAGTTGAGGAGGCAGGGCTTAGCCACATGCAGGATGGAGACAATGCTTAGTCTCATTCAGCGAATAAATAATAAGTGATAGAGGAGTATTTCTTAGCTGTGGATGAGTTCGGTAGCCTTGTTGTTGTGAAGGCAGTGATTCTAAGGTGCGCACGTACTGGCGACTATCTCTTGTTCCTGCATTCAAAGAAAAATTGTGCGTTTTGCGAGGGAGGTTGGTTCATGCCTTTGTCTGCTTGCTTTGCTCTATTCTGCATTGAAATCCTATCCGAGTTACCATGGGTAGTATCTGGCTAAGAATAAAGTTTTTGAAAACAAAAATATGCATGCATAGCTATTAAAAACATAGTAATGTGCAATTTAAAAATTGATTAGATGAACCAATAACTGCGACACTGTTAGAGACATTGCGACCTTCTTGCCATAGAATTTTGAGGGTCCTCCTCAAAATTCTGCCCCAGTTACCTAGACGAATCTCTGGTTGTTCTGCATACAGTGTCGTTGGCTGAACTTGGTTCGAACATTTTGGGTCCTCCTCAAAATTCTGCCCCAGTTACCTAGACGAATCTCTGGTTGTTCTGCATACAGTGTCGTTGGCTGAACTTGGTTCGAACATTTTGGGTCCTCCTCAAAATTCTGCCCCAGTTACCTAGACGAATCTCTGGTTGTTCTGCATACAGTGTCGTTGGCTGAACTTGGTTCGAACATTTTGGGTCCTCCTCAAAATTCTACCCCAGTTTTCGATTATTTGGAAAATGGAAATTTTATTGAACTCTGATCGAACCCACAGGGCTTTTTACATATCCCCTCTTAAATGGGAATCAAGTCAAGCGTAGTTCAGTTACATTATATGCAAAACGTTTAGACATAGTATCTTTTGACTGCGTCTGAATTAATAGGCTTTGGCCAAATTTCTCCATCCATTTCTTCGAGTATGAGTGCTACTCCTATTAGTACCCTGTGAACCATATAAGCCCCTTGCCAGTTGGGTGAGAATTTTCCTTTATCTTCATCCTGATGTGGAAAGATCCGTTTCGGCACTAGCCGCCCCGGTGCGAACTGTCTATGTTTAACCCTTTTGTTGAAAGCTCTGGACATTTTGTTCTGATAAAGCTGACCATGACACACCGCATTCATTCTTTTCCCATCAATGAGAGCTAACTACTCGTGGCAGCTTCTTATCCATTCCACATCACTGAGCTCAGCTTCTTGTATAGTTTTTAAGGAAGGAATTTCTACCTCGGCGGGGATGACGGCTTCAGTACCGTAGACCAATAGGTAAGGAGTTTCCCCGGTTGACGTGCAGACCATGGTACGGTATCCCAATAAGGCAAATGGTGACTTCTCATGTCACTACTTGTGATTCTATACCATCTTACTTAGTATCTTCTTAATGTTTTTGTTGGCGGCTTCCACAGCTCCATTCATTTGGGGACGGTATGCTGTGAAGTTTTTGCGCTTGATCTTGAAGGTTTCGCACATGGATTTCATTAGATCACTGTTGAGATTGGCGGCATTGTCAGTGATGATGGATTCTTGAACCCCGAATCGACAAACAATATGGTCCATGACAAAATCTGCNGGCACTAGCCGCCCCGGTGCGAACTGTCTATGTTTAACCCTTTTGTTGAAAGCTCTGGACATTTTGTTCTGATAAAGCTGACCATGACACACCGCATTCATTCTTTTCCCATCAATGAGAGCTAACTACTCGTGGCAGCTTCTTATCCATTCCACATCACTGAGCTCAGCTTCTTGTATAGTTTTTAAGGAAGGAATTTCTACCTCGGCGGGGATGACGGCTTCAGTACCGTAGACCAATAGGTAAGGAGTTTCCCCGGTTGACGTGCAGACCATGGTACGGTATCCCAATAAGGCAAATGGTGACTTCTCATGTCACTACTTGTGATTCTATACCATCTTACTTAGTATCTTCTTAATGTTTTTGTTGGCGGCTTCCACAGCTCCATTCATTTGGGGACGGTATGCTGTGAAGTTTTTGCGCTTGATCTTGAAGGTTTCGCACATGGATTTCATTAGATCACTGTTGAGATTGGCGGCATTGTCAGTGATGATGGATTCTAGAACCCCGAATCGACAAACAATATGGTCCATGACAAAATATGCGATGACTTTCTTAGTTACAGCTCTGTAAGATGCAGGTTCAACCCATTTTGTGAAATAGTCGATGGCCACTAGAATGAACCTGTGCCTGTTTGAAGCGGTGGGCTCGATTGGTCTAATGACATCCATTCCCCAAGCAGCAAAAGGCCAAGGTGCATTGGTTGCATTAAGTTCATTTGGAGGTACCCGTATCATATTTGTGTGTATCTGGCACTGACGATATTTCTGGATATACCGGATGCAGTCTGTTTCCATAGTCATCCAAAAGTATCCGGCTCTGAGTATCTTCTTGGCTAGGACGAAACCATTCATATGTGGGCCGCAGGTTCTGGCGTGTATCTCTTCAAGTATTTTGGAGGCTTCTTTGGCGTCAACAAGCCATAATAGCCCTAAATATGGAGTTCTTCTACTTAGAATTCCTCCACTCTGGAAGAAATGGTTAGATAACCTCCGAAGTGTGTGTTTCTAGGTGTGTCTTGCGTGCTCTGGATATTCTCCTTTTGTCAGATATTCCCTAATATCATGGAACCATGGATTCCCATCTGTTTCCTCTTCAACATGAGCACAGTAAGCCGGCTGATTATGAATCCTTATCGGAATGGGGTCCATGAAATTCTTGTCCGGATACTGTATCATGGAGGACAAACTGGCCAATGCGTCTGCGAACTCATTTTGGATTCTCGGGACATGTCTCAACTCTATCTTCGTGAACCTCTTCATCGTCTCTTGCACATGATATAGATACGGTAATATCTTGGTATTCTTTATAGCCCATTCTCCGTGCACCTGACGTACCAGCAGATCTTAATAGCCAAATTACCAGTAATTCCTAGATATTCATATCAACGGCCAAATGGAGCCCCAATATGCAAGCATCATATTCTACCATATTATTGGTCCACGAAAATCTGAGTTTCGAGGATACCAGATAATGTTGACCTGTTTTTGACACCAAAGTGGCTCCTACACCCTCTCCTTTGAAGTTTGCGGCTCTATCGAAAAACATTCTCCACCTGTCGTAGGCTTCGGCGATATCTTCTCCTACAAATGATACTTCTTCATCAGGAAAATAATTTTTTAGTGGTTCATATTCTCCTCCAACAGGATTTTCCGCAAGATGATCCGTTAATGCTTGTCCCTTAACCACCTTCTGAGTCACATAGACAATGTCGAATTCACTCAACAATATCTGCCATTTTGCCAGCTTCCCTGTATGCATGGGTTTCTGGAAGATGTACTTCATAGGGTCCAGCCTTTATATGAGAAATGTGGTATAGGCACAGAAGTAGTGCCTCAGTTTCTGGGCTATCCAGGTCAAAGCACAGCAGGTGCGTTCTAACAAAGAATACCATGCTTCGTAGGGTGTGAACTTCTTACTCAAATAGTATATGGCATGTTCTTTCCTTCCCGTCTCGTTGTATTGTCCCAAGACACAACCGAAAGACCCATCTAATACAGAGAGATAGAGTAGCAGTGGTCTACCAGGTTCTGGCAGGACCAGGACTGGCGGTGTGGATAAGTATTCCTTGATTTTGTCAAAAGCTTTCTGGAAGTCTTGAGCCCAATTGGTTGTGGCATCCTTCTTTAACATTTTGAAAATCAGCTCACAGATCACGGATGATTGTGCTACGAAGCAGCTGATGTAATTAAGACATCCCAAGAAGCTCATCACGTCTTTCTTGTTCTTTGGATGCGACAAATCCTGGATAGTCTTGACCTTTGATGAGTCTAGCTCAATTCCTCGGTGGATGACGATGAACCCTAATAAATTTCCTGTAGGGACCCCGAAGGCACATTTTGCGGGATTCAATTTCAAATTCTACCTCCGAAGCCGATAAAATTTTTTTCTCAAGTTTGCTATGTGATATGTACTCTTCTTGGATTTGCTGATGATGTCATCCACATATACCTCTATCTCCTTGTGTATCATGTCATGGAAAATAGTTGTCATAGCCCTCATATAAGTTGCCCCAGCATTCATCAAACCGAACGACATCATTTTATAGCAGTACACCCCCCATGGTGTGATAAAAGCTGTCTTTTTTGCATCCTCTTCATCCATCCAGATCTGATGATATCCCGCGAAGCAATCCACAAAGAATTTGAGTTCATGCTTGGCGTAATTGTCAATCAGTATATGTGTGTTGGGTAACGGAAAATCATCTTTGGGACTTGCTTTGTTTAAATCTCGATAGTCGACACACACCCTGGCCTTCTCGTCTTTCTTTGGAACCGACACGATGTTGGCCAACCAAGTTGGATATTCCACCACCCTGAGGACCTTAGCTTTGATTTGCTTGGTGACTTCTTCCTTGATATTTAGACTCTTGTCTGGCTTGAACTTCCTGAGCTTCTGCTTTACTGGTGGACACATCAGATTGGTAGGCAAATTATGAGCTACTATGGATGTGCTCAATCCGGTCATATCGTCATATGACCATGCGAAAATGTCTTCATACTTTTTCAGGAAATGAATGTATTCTTCTTTCTCTGATGGTGACAGGTGAATGCTTATACGTGTTTCCTTGACTGTTTTGGAGTCTCCTAGATTAACTGTTTTAGTCTCATCCAAATTAGATTTAGGCTTGTTTTCAATGTTTAACACTTATCTAATAATTTCCTCGAGAATTATATCCTCTTCTAGATCCTCTGAATCATTATCCTTATGTTGCGTTGTCTCATTACATATCACAGTCTTAAGTTCATCGGGATAGGTAATAATAATGCTGTAGCGAAAAAACGTAAAGGATAATAATAAATACTAAAAACAACAATGAATTTAGATAAATCTTGAAAACGTCAAACAGGTGTGGCTCGATGACTTGAGCAATTATTTCAAAACAAAACATGCTTAAAACAAAATGCTGAAAGTGTCTTAAATGCTCATAAAAATTGCTTTTAAAGTAAATGATGCTAATTGCCAGGCTACCCGGGAACTCGATGGGCCCTTGATGGTGCAGTTGTCCAGTTCTTGAGAGCAACTCCCTTCTCCACAGTCTGAATAATGAGGCCTTCCTCCTCCTCCTCCTCCTCCTCCTCCTAGACTATCGCACTGCAATCCATGTCTCCATCATCTAGAAATAGATTCCTTATACCGGCTAGAACTTCATATTATTCGGACTCCTACATCATGTTAGCTTAGTGAAATGACTTGCTCAAATGTGGTACTGGTTGCTCTAGAGGGTAATAAGGACCACGCCATGGTGGCGACCAATTCTGATAATCGTGCCAGGTGAATTCATACACAAGCCCAAACGTTGTGCCGTGACGTTTTAGCTGTATTGGTTTGGCGATCCCCTGGAGATTCTTGCCGAGACCTTTGCCAGGCTCATACCCTGTCCATGCCAATATGCCTTCTATCTTACTGCTCAACCGGTTGTCCTTTTTAATTGCGTTGACGTATTCGATGCGATGGTATGTTTCTCCACCCAACTTCCTTCTATTCTCGATGACCGGAACAGTTTGACTGGTGTAAATGGGATTACTTCCGTCCCCATGGATGATCATTTCATGATGGTTCCACTCAAAATTCATGACCTGATTAGAGTAGAATCTACGGCCCCAGCGGCACGTATCCAAGGTCATCCTAACAATAGGTTGTAGGTAGCAGATATGCCCAACATTTGAAACTTAACATCAAACCATGTTGGGCCCATCTGTAGGCTGAGGTTGGTCGCCCCAATTGTGGCCCTTTGAGACCCATCAAATGCTTTCACATTCATACNCCTCCTCCTCCTCCTCCTCCTAGACTATCGCACTGCAATCCATGTCTCCATCATCTAGAAATAGATTCCTTATACCGGCTAGAACTTCATATTATTCGGACTCCTACATCATGTTAGCTTAGTGAAATGACTTGCTCAAATGTGGTACTGGTTGCTCTAGAGGGTAATAAGGACCACGCCATGGTGGCGACCAATTCTGATAATCGTGCCAGGTGAATTCATACACAAGCCCAAACGTTGTGCCGTGACGTTTTAGCTGTATTGGTTTGGCGATCCCCTGGAGATTCTTGCAGAGACCTTTGCCAGGCTCATACCCTGTCCATGCCAATATGCCTTCTATCTTACTGCTCAACCGTTTGTCCTTTTCAATTGCGTTGACGTATTCGATGCGATGGTATGTTTCTCCATCCAACTTCCTTCTATTCTCGATGACCGGAACAGTTTGACTGGTGTAAATGGGATTACTTCCATCCCCATGGATGATCATTTCATGATGGTTCCACTCAAAATTCATGACCTGATTAGAGTAGAATCTACGGCCCCAGCGGCACGTATCCAAGGTCATCCTAATAATAGGTTGTAGGTAGCAGATATGCCCAACATTTGAAACTTAACATCAAACCATGTGGGGCCCAGCTGTAGTCTGAGGTTGGTCGCCCCAATTGTGGCCCTTTGAGACCAATCAAATGCTTTCATATTCATACTTCCTGCTCGTATCTCGTGCAGGCCTTTACCCAATCTTTTCAGAGTAGTTAGTGGACATATGTTAAGACTCGAACCCCCATCTATCAAAACCCTTGCAATGAATTTATCCTCGCATTGTACCGTGATGTGCAGCGTCTTGTTGTGGCTTAATCCCTCTGGTGGCAGTTCGTCTTCATGAAAGGTGATCTTGTGGCTCTCCAGTACTTGCCCTACCATGTTAACCATCTCCCCTCTAGTGATATTTTTAGGTACGTAAGCTTTATTCAATACCTTCATCAAGGCATTCCTATGTGCCTCGGAATTCTACAGTAATGATAGGATGGATATCTGAGCAGGAGTTTTGTTTAGATGGTCTACCACAGAATATTCTCTCGTATGCACCTTTCTCCAAAGATCATCCGGGCCAGTTTCGATGATGGGTTGCTCGAAAGCAGTTTCTCTACTCGTTCCTCCCAAATTCTCAGGTGTATAAATTCCACCAGTCCTGGTCATCCCTTGTACTACACCAGATTCTTCAATTTTTGCTTTTCCTTTCCTCCTAACTTCTGCAACATAGTATGAGGGTACGACATTGGATTTAAAGGGCGGTGTGGATGCTAACGTCACACTGAAGGGTGTGGTTACTTTTTCTTCAAATGGAGCACGTGCAGCTATAGGTGTTGTTTCCACCTCGAATGGGGTTGGTGCGGCTACTTCAACTTCAACAGGTGGATTTATCTGTACCACAATAGGTGTAAGAGTGACCGTAGGTTTCTTTGGGTCATCCCCTTCTCAAATAAGACTAATCGACCCTTCTGTGTCCCATTCTTCATCAATCTCTATCACATTTACTCTCTCGCCCCTATGATCCAAGAGGGGATTATTGCGGACGTTAGGTGCAGCCTCCTTTGCTTGTATAACCTTGGTATCGATTAGTGTCTGGATCTTGTCTTTCAAGGTGCGACATTCATCAATGGCATGACCTTTCATGCCGGAGTGGTAGGCACATGTTTTGATTGGATTAACCCATTGAGAGGAGTTTTCCATGGCAAAACTGAGAATAGGGGTGACATATCCAACAGTTTTCAGTCTCTCGTATAATTGATCGATGGGTTCAGCAATAAGGGTGTATTATCTGGGTGGCCTGTAGTCAAAATTTGGTCTGGGTTTCTGATAGTTTTGGAAGGTTGGCGGTGGGTGATAATATGTTGGCTGGGGGTTATAAGCGTTGTAGGTAGTGGTGGGTTGTGGATATCTGGGAGGTGAAGGCTGATATGTGGGTGGAGGTGTTTGGTATGTAAGAGGAGATTTTGGACCTTGGGCTACCATCACCGCCCCTACTTCTTTCTTCTTGGATATACCCCCTGAATGCAATGCTTTGTTTGTAGCATGTAATGCCTCAAAATTAGTTACCATTCCGCTCTTGATCCCTTCTTTAATCCTTTCCCCAATTTAATGATGTCGGAGAATTTTTCATTCTCGATAACCATTTACCTTTCGTAGTATTGTGGATCCTAGGCCCAGACGAAGAACTTGTTCATCTGCTCTTCTTCCAATGCCGGCCTTACTTTTGCATCTTCCGATCTCCATCAAGTAGCATACTCGCGGAAAGTATCTCTTGGATTCTTTATGAGATTCTGAATATAGAAGACATCTAGCGCATTCTCCGTATCAAACCTGAACCGATCCATTAAATCTGATGCCATGCTTACCCAATTAACCTATTTCTTTAGGTTCTGACTGATGTACCAAGACAGGGCGTCTCCACTGAGGCTTCTCATGAATATCTTCATGCGGATTCTTTCATCCCTGCCAACTCCTACAAGCTTGGCACAATATGTTCTCAAATGCACCTCCGAATCACCAGTTCCGTCAAACATTTCAAACTTAGGAGGTTTGTAACCCTCCAGCAGTTCTACATCTGGCTGAATACACAGATCTTCATAATTCAAACCCTCAATGCCTTTACCCCCTTCGATACCCTGGACTCGGCTTGTGAACTTCTTAAGTTCCTCTGCCATATTGTTTATGTACAGGTCCTTCTAGGCTGATTCCGGTGTGCATGGGGTTTGTTGAGTGCGGTGAGGTAGGGTTTCTACATATATGGGGTTGTTTTGGTGGATGTCGAGGGTTTGAGTGTAGTGGTGATCATTGGTTGAGTTATGCAGATCGGGGGTAGGTTGTGGTGTATTTTGAGGAGTATGGTAGGTAGTAGTTTGTGGATACTGAGTCGGTAGATGTTGGTGTTGAGGAAGAGTTGACACTGGTGGAGGGTTAGAGTTTTGAGGAGGTGTGGTGTATTGATGAGGCGCGGGAGGGTTTTGTGGATGTTGGTTTGGTGTGTTTTGAGGAGGTGCTCGGTTTTGGGCGTTCTGTTGGTTAATATCTGGGACGTTTAAGGTGAGGGGGAGGTTTGCCAAGTTGCGGACCTGCTCAAGTTTCCCTTGCAATTCCAGTATTTTCTGCTCCAATCATAGTGCCAAATCATTCTGTGCCAGAGTACTCCGACCATCTGAAGTTTTGACATTTTCCGCATGCGCAGCGTTATCTTTCCTGATACCACTCATGTCATCCATCTTAGCCTTTCCCTTACTTTTAGGATCACTTGGAGGAGGTGGAGGTGGAGGGCCTCTGGATCTGGTATGATATGCTGATGTTGCCAGTATGCAAAAACCAACCTTAGGGGATGGGAATAATCAAAACAAAGAAAAGAAAAAGGCAAACAAGTCAGTAGGGGATTTTGGAAGGGTATTTGCGGTATTTAAACATGTATTGCAGAATTATAAATTCGCGTCCTAATTTTAGGGACCTCATTGTGCCTAAGGTAGGCCTAGCGACACATAGATTTGGAGAAACTTGATGTCGATAGCTGCCTCATTTCATTAATGTAATAAATAGATCAAACCTCTAAAATGGAAATAATTAAAAGAATTGCTAGTGGCATTTGCCTTATTACAATCAATTTCTAAAACGATTCTAGAAAAGCAAATAAACAACAATTCTATTCTATTTGTTCCCGGAGGGACCCTCTCCAAGCTTGGCCTTCTTGGCCTCATCGATTAGATTCCCCAAGTCACGCATGTCCAACAGAAGATACGCCCTTGCTAGGTGTCCTACTTCATTGCCCTATGCATTCTGACAATCCACGATCCTTTTCCTCATCTTCCCTTCAAGTTCCATCAAACCCTGCTCTAAGTTCTCCAACCTCTCTGTTGATTTTGTAGCAACTTCACTCCATTCATTGATTGATTCCATGTCTATCTTGTGTTGTTCCAAATGTCAGGCTTCAGACTCAAGGATTCTCTTGCGCAACCTCTTGTATTTTACTTGTGCTTCAGCAGCATCGTCTATGACCCTGTTTCCTCGATCGATCCCTGGCTCGACTTCTCCTGCTATGTCATCATCCAACCATGATAGGTAGAAATACACATGACCGGCGTGGTACCGATCTGGTTCGAGGGTATCATTTTCCACAATAATCTTCAGATGCCACATGTGTTGGGCCTCACACATGAATAGAATGGCACCACCCTGAAAGTATGCTTTGTAGTGAACCATCTTATAAACTCGCGGTATGACTTGTTTTCTCCCAGCTTGTCTCAAGACCCTGATAGAAGCATAAGGATAGATACCCCTCAACCCAATCAGCACTAAGCGAGGAACATCCCTGGACCTGATGATGAACTCACTAGTAGGGAACCACTCGAATATCAAATGGACCTTGTCATCAGTCAAATTGCTAAAGAAGTGTACCCAATCCACGGCATTATCCAGTTGTGCAAACCTGTCTGGGATGAAAGTTATTCTTTTTGAATGGTGAAAGGCTATGTGGTCATTCCATAGTTTCCGCGAAACTTCCTGATGGTACTGTCCTCTTTGAAGATGCTCTAGCAACCATATTTGCAATAACAAATTACAACCCTTAAAATGTTTGAATCCCTTCTTACAGCGGTCCAAAGCTCGGTATATCTCTGCCACGATCATTGGGATAATAGTGTAAGTCTGTCCCTCAATCCTTTCTATTAAGGTCTTGGAAACCAAAGCCAAACGAGTGTGAATCCTGTCTCTTTGAATTGGAAATACTATCATACCCAGAAAACAGACGATGAACACAAAAACCCGATGATGAGTCCAGCCCAGGGAAGTGATGGCAAACTCAACAAGATAGATATAGTAGGATGTGTTGTGCCCATAACGCTCGTCGAGGAAGTCGAAAGGTATGTAGGATTGTTTTCAGGCAGACTAACTCGTCATTCTTTTTAAGACCTATCATTTTCATAAATCCCCTAGAAGTACGATTTTCCCGTACCAGCAGACTAGGGCTATCATAGGGTAGCCCGGCAAAACCTCCTATTTCCTCAAGAAGGGGAATCATCTCTATGTTACCAAAACGGAAAACAACCCTCTTTTCATCCCAGAACATAGTAGCAGCCTCGATCAGTACATTGTTTGACTTAATGTACAGCAAAGAAGGTAAATTTTCAAGAATTCTTTTCACATGGTTCTTGTCGCTTGGCGAGAGATTTTCCCACCAGTCTAGCAATAGAGGTGAGATACTTCGGACCATGCCGAACTTGGGGACTTCGTGCCTCATTTCTGCAAAACAAATAAAGTTAGCCTTTTCCCCCTCCGGGTTTGACTACTTACACATTAATGATTAGCATATAGGCACGTTTTCTCCAAATAATGCACATATCATGATCGTGCCCGTTGGGATTATGGAAATCCCGAT
>AWOL01S0005800.1:0-129355 GCA_000715115.1 Nicotiana otophora
TGAACATTGTCTTCATCACGAGAATGGGTTGAGTTATTTGACAATGTTGAACCGTCATTCATAACTTTGTTTGATCTCTTTGAACCTAGCTCGTGGGATCTCCAGTCTGCTAGGTAGAGTTACCGCCATGATGACTTGTCCTAGACCTTAACCCCATTCCCTTTGATGATCTTTCAGCTGCCTCTCTAGATAGGCCTTTTGTAAATGGATTCGACACGTTATCTCTTGACTTTACGCAGTCAATTGTGATAACACCACTAGAGAGTAGTTGTCTAACGGTATTGTGTCTCCGTCGTATATGACGAGATTTTCCGTTATACATAACGCTCCCTGCCCTGCCTATTGCCGCTTGACTATCACAATGTATACAAATAGGTGCCAAAGGTTTGGGCCAAAATGGAATATCTTCCAAGAAATTTCGGAGCCATTCAACTTCTTCACCGGCCTTATCTAAAGCTATGAATTCAGATTCCATTGTAGAATGGACGATGCATGTTTGTTTGGATGATTTCCAAGACACTGCTCCATCCCCAATTATGAAAACATATCCACTCATGGATTTAACTTCAGATGATCCAGTGATCCAATTTGCATAACTATATCCCTCGATCACAGAGGGATATTTGTTATAATGCAAAGCATAATTTTGGGTATGTTTGAGATACTCCAAAACTCGTTTCATTGTCATCCAATGTATGTGATTGGGATTACTTGTAAACCGACTCAGTTTACTAATAGCACATGCTATATTTGGTCACGTACAATTCATGATATACATCAAACTTCCCAATACTCTTTCATAGTCCAGTTGTGAGTCACTTTTACCTTCATTCTTTTGAAGTGCATAACTCACGTCAATTGGAGTCTTGGCAATTTTGAAATTTAAATACTTGAACTTGTCAAGTACCTTTTTAATGTAGTGAGACTGAGATAATGCTAGATCTTGTGGAGTCTTGTGAATTCTGATTCCTAAGATCACATCAGCAACTCCTAAGTCTTTCATATCGAATTTGCTAGCCAACATGCGCTTAGTAGCATTTATATCTGCCGTGTTTTTGCGTTATCAATTGCCATTTCTCACTGTAAACAACAGAAGAGTTCAATTAATGGAAAAATCGGAACAATAAACGATACTGTTATTAACAAGAAGCAGTATGTATTATAAATAAAACCGAAGTTTTTATATACTGTTTCACAGAAAACGATGAAGTTTTTATGTTCTTCAAATCGTTTTCTGAATTTAAATACTCTGATAAAGTTTTTATATCTTCAAATCTAAATAGTAAAATTCAAAAGGAGTAGAAAACCACACAGGTTTTAATCTCCACAAACAAAATACAGAATAAAATAATTTCCTTAATATTGTTATAAATCTGTATTTCTGTAATAAATAATTAAAATTTCTGAAATATATAAACAAAACAGAAAGTTAGTAATACTTGTTTAATGAAATAAATTCTGGAAAAACAATATGAGAATAAATCGAGCCCACTGAATACACAGTGTGTCCTTAAAATAATTATTCCCCTCAAGTACCCGAGGTGCTGGAATATATCCTTCCAGGATAGAACGATTTAACTCACCGGAGTGTTGGTATCAAAATGCCGGTGAACAGCGAGCCACTCGAAGGCTGTAAAACATACTTGAAAATTTCGTACAGAAGAAGAAGAAGAAGATCAGAAAATTTCGTAAGGAAAGATTCTGGGATTCAAACTCTATTTATAGAGTTGCTGGCATTGCTTCTGAAAAGGTTTGCAACCTTTCAGAAACAGCCATGGCTGTTGGAACAGGTTGTTTGAAATATTGCGGGAAAATGGATTTAAAATAATCCGGGAAAGAAAACGGGCCTAACTTGAATTTTTCGTTAATTATTTATTGAAAGGAATTTTGTCCAAAAAGATTAATCAATCATTCTTTGACCAAATCCGAAGCCGGAGCCGAAGCCGAAGCCGAAGTCGAAGCCGAAGTCGAGTCGAGCGAGTGACGACGACGACGGCGCAAGGCTTGCCTTCTTCTTAACTCTTTAAGATCTAGAAGAAGAGCAATTATATATATACCCATCAAAAGCCTTTTCTTCTTCCAATATGGAACAATGTCCCTTTGCCAAGGAGGAAAACTCAAATATTTTATTTTTCCTTTATTTCTCATTCACCCTCTTTAAGCTACACAAGCTTACAATCCCAACATCTTCATAATCTCTGGAGCTTTAAGAATCTCAGCCATAGGAACCAATAAACTTTAAATCCTGGATCCGCCTCTGTTGAAAGATTGAATCCATCAAAATCCCCCATGACTCCCATTTTCATTAAGGGGAGTCAAAACATAAAGAAATAAACTCATCAAGAAGTCAAGAGGTGTCATTATATAGTATATATACATATTTTTAAAAAAATTACCTTGTTATACTGTATAATTTTCAGGTGAAGGGATGTCGGTTGACACCCATTTGGTGTATGTGGCACTGCCACCGGGAGAAAGTACGCTATTTTTGTTGTAATTTCGGAATCTTGTCCAGAAAGAAGGAATCTTGTACACACCGTTAGAGCCGAGAACTTAATCAAGAAAGAAGGAAATAGATAAGCAATCAAGTCAAGGGTAATATTCTTAGAGGAAAGATAGCTTACCAAACATATTTCTGCTATATATATGTATGCGGTCAATCTCTAGCGGGCTATGTTCACTGACTGTGAGTAAGGCGTCTAAAACATCAGTACTTTGACCATTATGCAATATCCTCTGTTCCAACCCGGAGAACTGGATTCCAACCCCAATATCCAATATCCACTGGGAGAACTGGATTTCAACCCCGATATCAAAAAGTCAACTCCCCGGTCAAATTTTTCAAAAATTCAACTTTCGCAATTTCAAGCCAAATTTCACTACGGACTTTAAAAAATAAAATTTCGGATACGCTCCTAAGTCCAAAATCACCCTACAGAGCTATTGGAATCATCAAAACTCCATTCCGAGGTCGTTTACACATAAGTCAACATCCGGTCACTATTTTAACTTAAGCTTTAAACCTCGGAACTAAGTATGTCAATTCATTCCAAAATCTCACCGGACCCGAGCCAATTTCCCCGACAAGTCACACAATAACTGTAAAGCTCAAAGTGAGCAGTAAATGGGGGAATGAGGCTACAACTCTCAAAACGACCGGCCGAGTCATTACATCATGCTAATTGTTAGGCTTACAACCGTGCCCGAACTCGATACCACTACTGGTTTGACCATTTATTCTATCTTTAACCAGTTCATCTAATGTTGTTAATCACTTGTATTGAATTAGTCTATATATCCTTAAAACCGCATATAAATTCAATTATTTTCTATTTTTTTAGGGTAAATAATTTGGCGTCCACCATGGGGCTAAGGATAATAGTGGTAATTTGATACAAATTTCCATAACACACTTTGTTTTACTATTATTCTTTGAGATTCTAATTTCTGGTCAACCTATAAATGTCAAACTCCGAGTCTGCTCACTTGAACGTCGACGCTGAATCTGGCCATCATGGTGAAAACAACAATATAGTGCCTAGCAACGAGGTGGCCCCTGCTGATCCCAACAGAGTTCCGGTTGCAGACCCAGTTGATGCCAACTCGTATGTGGCCATCGAAGCCAACCTGCAGACCGACCCTAAGAACAACGTTCATAGAGAAGCCCGACCTACGACTCGAGGTACGCCCGAAGGTGAACGCAACATGATCAATATGTGGGTGATCTTTGAAATGTTACAGGCCCAGCAGGTGGCGATAGCTCAGTTGCACAGTCAAAGCCGTGCCCCCAACAGAGTTGAGCCCGAACCATTCCAGGAAAATTCCCAAAGGAGTGAGCAAGCCACAGAAAGGTCGGGTGAAGTTGAGCCCCGGACCAACCCCGAAATAATAAAAATGCTTAAGGAACTGACAAAGCGGGTGGAAATGGGGGAGAAGAAAATTGAGGGCAACAAAAAAAAAATGGAGACCTATATCTCCAGAGTCGATCAAATCCCAGGAGCGCCCCCGATATTGAAAGGTCTGGATTCCAAAATATTTGTCCAAAAGCTTTTCCCTCTAAGTGCGGCACCAAAGCCAATCCAGAAGAAGTTTCGCATGCCCGAAATTTCGAAGTATAATGGAACCCCAGATCCAAACGAGCACGTGACCTCCTACACGTGTGCCGTAAAGGGAAACAACCTAGAAGATGACAAAATCGAATCGGTTTTGCTAAAAACATTCGGGGAGCCCTGTCCAAAGGAGCAATGATATGGTATCACAACTTACCCCATAATTCTATTGATTCGTTTGCTATGCTTGCAGACGTCTTTGTAAAAGAGCATGCTGGGGCCATCAAGGTCGAGACCAGAAAATCGGACCTTTTCAAGGTAAAACAAAGAGATAACGAAATGCTCAGGGAATTCGTATTGAGTTTTCAAATGGAATGGATGGATCTTCCCCTGGATGCGGATCTCCCCCAAGGACTCAACCCCCAAAGATCTTTGGCATCACAACAGTTGAAATGGAATTTGATAGAGTACCCGGCAGTAACTTGGGCTGACGTCCATAACAGGTACCAGTCAAAAATTAGAGTTAAGGACTATCAACTTGGGGTCCCCTCCGGCTCCGTTTATCCCATCAGAACTAATGACAAGCCTAAGAGAGACCGATATCAACCGTATAGCTGGGATCGAAGGGGCAGCGAATCTGGGCGTAACCTTACAAGAAACGAAAAGAGGAACGATCGAGGCCATAGTAGCCGGGGAATCATGAGCAAAAACGATTTCGACATGCCACTCTGGGCCAAGGAGGCACCAAGGTTATCGGAATATAACTTCAATTTTGATGCTGCCAGCATCGTATCTGCCATCGGCGCATCGAAGATACCAAGTGGCCTCGACCATTGCAATTTGACCCTACCCAGAGAGACCCTAACTTAATGTGTAAGTATCATGGAACTCATGACCATAGAACCGAGGACTGCCGACAATTAAGAGAAGAAGTGGTCGGTTATTCAATTACGTGCATCTCCGGGAATTTCTCACTGATTGAGCCAAAAATCACTTCAGGAATAGGGACTCCAACAAACAAACCAAACAAGAGGAAACTCAACACGTCATCAATATGATCATTAGTGGAGTCGACTTCCCCCCAGGGACTAATGCTAAAGAGCACTAAGGTGTCCATCACAAGGGAAAAATGAACCCGAGATTATATCCCGGAGGAAACCATTTTGATCAACGATGAGGACGCCGAAGGCATCGTACAACCACATAATGATGCATTGGTAATATATGTACTTATAAATAAATCTCGAGTTAAGTGTGTATTGATTGATCCAGGTAGCTCGGCCAATATTATCAGATCGGGGGTCGTAGAGAAGTTGGGTCTACAAGACCAAATAGTGCCAGTAGCTCGGGTTTTAAACGGATTCAACATAGCATGCAAAACTCTTAAAGAGGAGATAACTCTACCAGTGAACACTGCCTGGACCATTCAGGAAACATAATTCTCTGTGATCGAATGGGATATGAGATATAATGCTCTATTCGGAAGACCATGGATTTATAACACGAGGGCAGTGCCCTCGACATTTTACCAGACACTAAAGTTCCCCACACCGGGAGGGATCAAGATGGTTTACGGAGAGCTGCTAGACGCAAAAGATATGTTTGTGGTCAATGAGGTAATCTCGATGTCCGCACTCTCGACATCAAAGAACACAGAGTCGGTTAGGAAGGGAGAAACTAAATAGCAATCACCGACACCGGCCCCGGCTGAACCAGAAAAGCAAGGAGCATGCGAGGATGATGATTACGGAGTTCCTAGGTCATTCATCACCCCTGATGATTCCGATGCCACCAAATCAACGGCCGATGAGTTAGAGCAAGATATTGATCGAACACTTGCCCGATCAGAAGGTATACCTGGGCACAAGGTTAATTCCGGAGCTCAGGAAAAAACTCCTTAAATTCCTTATAGCTAACATAGATTGTTTTGCTTGGTCCCATCTTGATATGACAGGGATCCCGCCAAAAATAGCCACTCATAAGCTGAGCTTGGATCCGAAGTTCCACCCGTTTAAATAGAAGAGGAGGCCTCATTCCGAAGTTAAGCATGCATTCATCAAAGACGAGGTATCCAAACTCCATAAAATAGGTTCAATTTGAGAAGTTAAGTGCCCGGATTGGTTAGTTAATGTAGTGGTAGTGCCTAAAAAGGGAAATAAATTACGAATGTGCATAGATTACAAAGACTTGAACAAGGCATGCCCTAAGGACTCTTCTACTTTGCCTAACATCGATCGCATGATGGACGCGACAATCGGGCACGAGATACTCAACTTTCTTGACGCCTATTCTGGGTACAACTAAATCCGAATGGAGTCGGGCGATCAATAAAAAACTTCCTTTATCACTAAATTCGGCACTTATTGTTATAACATAATGTCGTTCGAACTAAAGAATGCAGGTGCCACTTATTAGTGCCTAGTAAACCGGATGTTCGAAGAACAAATAGGAAAATCAATGGAGGTTTATATTAACGACATGTTAGTTAATTCCCTACGAGCAGAGCACCATTTGAAACATTTGCAGGAAAACGTTGACATACTGAAGAGATACAATATGAAGCTGAACCAAGAAAAATGCATGTTCCAGGTCGAGTCCGGGAAATTCCTTAGATTCATGGTGTCCAACCGAGGGATTGAGATCAATCCTGATAAAATCAAAACTATAGAAGACATCACAGTGGTGGACAATGTCAAGGCCGTTCAGAGGCTAACCCAGTGCATAGTCGCCGTCGGTCGGTTCATATCGACGTCTTCAGATAAGAGCCATCGGTTCTTCTCATTATTGAAGAAGAAGAGTAACTTTTCTTGGACTCCAGAATGCCAACAAGCTTTGGAAGAACTTAAACGTTACCTTTCGAGTCCACCCTTGTTCCATACTCTGAAGGCGGATGAGCAGCTGTACCTGTACTTGGCGGTATCCGAGGTAGCAGTAAGTGGAGTCCCAGTCTGAGAAGAGAAAAGTATGGAATTTCCTATTTACTATGTTAGTAAATCTCTAGGTGAGGTCGAAACAAGGCATCCTCACCTGGAAAAATTGGCCCTCGATTTGTTAAGGGCCTCCAAAAAGTTAAAGTTATATTTTCAATACCACCCCGTATGTGTCGTAACTTCTTAGACACTAAGGAATATAATGCACAAACCCGAGCTCTCGGGTCGGTTGGTCAAATGGACCGTAGAAATTAGCGGGTACGATATCGAATATCGACCCTGAACCGCCATTAAATCACAAATTATAGAAGACTTCGTGGCCAACTTTACGCCGGCCTTAATACCCGAAGTCCAAAAGAAGTTGTTTTTAACCTGAGAGACTTTTTCGGGAATCTAGACCCTCTTTACGAACGGTGCCTTGAACGCAAAGGGGTGATCACATCCAAAATACACCTCAAAATAGATATGAAATGGTCGTTTGCAATAATATAAACCCAACTAAGAGTCGGGGTCGAATCCACATGGAGCTAAGATGGGGGTTAGGGGTATATATTCTACTGTGAATGATTGAATTATCTACATTTCACTTCCACAATAAGATTTGTTTTCTGTTTCTAATTTTACTCTATTGATTGCAAAATAAAGGACGAAGATTATAGAAAATTATTTTTAAGGTTTTTCCAAATAGATACAAAGCCTAGGGCTGTGACCATGACCTAGATGTTTCCCTAATGGGATAAAGACTTTGATGCTTGTTTCGTTGATTGGGGTGTATTATAGCTATCAACTCTAGTTTACCCATTCAATACCTCTTGGTCAGAGAGTGGTTTTGCCCAAAACAGTTGATAAGAGCTCAAGTCGGGTTATTTCTATCTCTAGGTTGAACCCTTTAATTGGGTTAATCAATCTCTTAATTGACCCAATTCCTTGTTAGCTAAGTTATCCTAGACTACGTCTCTCTTTCTCAAGTAGAGACTAAGTCAAATAGGCATGAACTAATGTTTGCAAGCATTAATTCCACAATTAAAGCATGAGCTAAGCTAAATAATAAATACCAAATCATAAACAAGCACTAAATTAGATACCCATAAGGTTTACACACTAGGGTTGGGTCACAACCCTAGTATAAAGCTAGCTACTAATAATTGGGTTTGAAGAAAATAGAGAAGAAAGACTAATTAAACTCATAATGGAAGCTAAAATGATTAAATCTATTGTGAATACAATAAAGAAAAGTAAAACTTCCTAAAATAGCAAAGAAAAATGGCTACAGCAATTTCAGAGGTTAAACTTGACCTAATTTTGTGAAACTTGTCTATTTATACAAGGCTAAAAATCTCGGACAAAAATACCCCTCGGGAGGTTCTGAGGCTGTACAATTCCATGTGCGGTCTGCAAATTTCTTTATCTGACAGGAGCTGGAGTTCTGTAGCCGCATATTTTTGAATTAAGGCCGCAAGGAAACTTTTATGCAGTCCGCAGATTTAGAACTGCGGCCGCAAGGCATTCTTCTGCGGTCCATAATATTAGGATTGCGGCCACAAGTCAATCTTTTGTGGCCTCAAAACTTGTGCAGTCCGCAGTTCACCGAGGCTCTAAACTTGGTCTTTTTGCATACTCTCTGATCTTCGACCCTTAGCCCAGCTTTGCCGTCGCACAGTTGATGTGCGGTCCACAATTTGCACAAATGTGTGCTAATTTTTCCTTCTTTGTTTGCGGCCACAAAATTCCTTCTGCGGACCTCACATTGTATGCTCCTGTGCCCTTTATTGCCTTGTGGTTGGACTGCTCCTTTTTGAGTCGGATTTCATCTCGGGAGCCCAACTTCCAGCATTGCTACAATTTTGCACAATTTTATTAGTTTCGGGAACACAGTTCAATTCTTTTAGACTAAAATAAAAGCTAAAAGGCGCTAATACATAATCAAAATCCCCACTTATCAAGGGGTCCGGACTCAGTATTGTGTTGAAGCCGCCTATGGGTAACGCAGTTAGGTAGTCTATTAGAATTGTGAATCTGACTAACAATGAGGCCGAGTATGAGGCCATGATTGTAGGTCTCGAATTGGCTAAAAGCCTTGGGGCCGAGGTGGTCGAAGCTAAGTGCGATTCCCTCCTATCAAGTCAATGGGACGTTTGAAGTAAAGGAGGAATGAATGCGAAGGTATTTAGACAAATTGCAGGTAATGCTGCATCAATTAAAGGAATGGACACGTGCCTTGAGATCAAAATAGCAAGGCTGATGCTCTGGCTAACTTGGGGTCATCAGTTGATGATGATGAATTCAGCTCAGGAACAGTCGTATAGCTCATGAAATCGGTTGTGGAAGAAGGCCATGCTGAAATAAACTTTACAAGTTTAACTTGGGATTGGAGAATCAAATACATAGACTATTTGAAGTCTGGGAGGTTTCCCTCGGATCCAAAAGAATTGAGAGCTCTACGCATGAACGCGTCTAAGTTTAGCCTGTCCGAAGGGACTCTGTTAAAAAGAACATTCGACGGCCCGTTCGCCATATGCTTGGGCCTGAGAGATACCAAATATATTATGAGAGAAGTTCACGAAGGCACCTCGAAAAACATTTGGGGGCGGAATATTAGGTTCGGAAGATAATTAGGGCTGGCTGCTACTGGATCGACATGGAGAAAGACGCAAAGGACTTTGTATGAAGATGCGACGGCTGTCAAAAACACGCACCAATGATTCATCAACCCAGAGAGCTACTCCATTTTGTATTGTCCCCATGGCCGTTCATGAAATGGGGAATGGACATCGTCTGTCCCTTACCGTGGGCACCTGGTAAGGCTCAATTCATAATGTTTGTGACTGATTATTTCTCTAAATGGGTCGTAGCTCAAGCGTTCAAGAAAGTACGGGAAAAAGAAGTCATTGACTTCATTTGGGACCACATAATATGCTAGTTCGAGATTCCTTTATATTAAATTTCTTTTTTCCTTTTAATTTAAGAATGACTAATATGCCCTCAATTCGTTAGGGATATTACATTCTTCCCTCATTTTGAAATTCGGTCCTCGAATTCCAAATAAAGTGCATGCCTGTAGACTGAAATAAGTAAGGATATCTGTCTCACATAGCATCTTCCACTTCCTAAGTAGCTTCTTCAACGAAATAGGTTCAATAAGACCTTCGCGAATATAAATTCTTTTGATCATAACTTTATTATTTTTTTGTGAACACTAGCGATCGACGCTTCATTACAAGTTAATTTCTCATCAAAGTTGGATAATCAATACTTCAAGCACATAAGAGAAGTCTAGTCTACATTTTCTTAGAATAGAAACATCGAACAATAGATGAAAAAAATAACTCAGGAAGAAGTGTCAAACGATAAGCATGACTTGCATCCCTTCAAGTACCTCTTATAATCTTATAAACCTTGGATTCATCTTCCATTTTTTCCCCAAGTTGCATCACGCTTTTCTTAGGGTAGACTCGTAGGATCACTCGGTCTCTTGCTATAAATTCTAAGCCTATTTGTCTATTATCTGCACAAGACTTTTGTCTGCTTTATGATATGAGTAATCCTATCTGAGTCAAATGAACTTATCAGTCGCTTCATATAACAAGTCTAGTCCTAATTTTGTTTATTCTGTAAGTATAGTCTTAATACCTTAGTTTCACCGACTTAAAACCATCAGACAAGGCTTTATATGGATCCACCGGGATGCTTAGCTATATGCTACTATTATAAACAAACTCAGGTAAAAAGGTCGATAAACATCTCAACTATCTTAAAAATAAAGAATACTCATTCTCTAAGATTTGTACATTACGTTCAGATTACCCATCTGACAGCGGATGAGAGGCATTACAAAGATCTACTCGTGTACTCAATGTTGCACCCCGAAAAATTTTGAAATACTTAAGCGCTATTAAGAAAATTGATGTGTGTTAATTATATTATTTTGTGTGACAATAAGAACTATTTATATGATGGATATTAATTGGATATGATAATAAGTGTACGAGTCATATTATAAGTGATGTGGGGCCTAAGGAGAGCCCTAAGTCTAAGTCAAGTTGGAAATTACATGATAGACTTAAGTTCCAAATGAGTACGCACAAGACCTAACTTTGGACGCGAATATCTACATATATATAAAGGGTTATGTGATGTACAACCTATCAAATAAAAGATCTTCGAGTCCAGTTTCTAATGCTTCAAACCGTTCTTCATTGAGACACTCCTACAAGAAGTTATGATCAAATTACCAAAGGCTATCAGTGAAGTACTGCCATAGTGTCAGGGTCCGTGGGGGGAAGAGAATATTTTGAGTATTGGGGGTTAGGGTTCTTGAGGTGAAGAGGCGATTTTAAGCTCAAATCAAGTCCAATCCACTAAGGTAAGTTGTTAATGATGTTTTGGGTTGATTCTTACTCAATATACATGAGTTCTAACATCATTCTTGCATCCAAATACTACATTTCATCATCAAATCCTCAAGAGCACAAAAATCACCAAAGTTGTAATTTTTCAAGATTGATCTGCTAGAGGTAATTCCAATACTTCAAACTCATTTATTATGAGTAGTTAGAAGTATTTGTTACAAGTTTTAATGGTGGAAAGACTAGATTATAAAACTTTAGTTCATGGCATGAATAACACTTTTGAGAAAATAAGAGAGAAAATGAATAGTAATCTTGGTGATGAAATTGATGAATACAATGAACCTATGAAATTATTTGTTAGCAAAATTTGGAAGTGATCAACTAAGTAATCACCCGAATTGTATATTTTGCAAGTGTTGGTTATGGAAGACGATGAATAGTAACTTGGTGGCATTGGACAATTGATGTAGTATCATTAATGACTTCGAATGGGTATTAACATATAAGAAAGAAGTTGAATGGTCTAGCATGCAAATCTATTTGGCGATTTGAGTTGTTGGAGGCTTGTAGCCAACTTATGAGCCATATATGGATATTGATCAATATCTTATGTCATATTTTTGATGTAATTAGGATATCGACTTGTTGGCGATGTTTGATATAACGACCCGACCGGTCGTTTTAAGCTCTAGCATGTCGTTCAACAGTTTGAGGTCTTGAGCAGCTTCACTTCCGATAGTATGACTTGTACGTGTGGTCGGAATTGAAATTCGGAAGTTCAGAGTTGATTTGGAAGGAAGTTCTAATTTCAGAAGCTCTAAGTTGGAGGAATTGGCTCAGGGTTGATTTTTGAGTAAACGACATTGGAATCTGGATTTGAAGGTTCCAACAGGATTATATGATGATTTTGGACTTGGGCGTGTGTCTGGATCGGGTTTTGGATAACCCGGGAGTGTTTCGACGCCTATTATGAAAGTTGGCATTTTGAAAGAATTTCATAAATTTGAGTTGAAGTGCATTTCAATGTTATCAATGTCTGTTCGGGATTCCAAGTCTGGAAATAGCTCCGTATGCTGATTCTGCTATTGGGAGCGCGTCCGGATGTGGATTTGGAGGCCCGTAGGTCATTTTCAGGTCATTTGGCAAAAGTTGGAATTTGAAGTTTTTTGGAAAGTTTGACCGGGAGTGGACTTTTTGATATCGGGGTCAGAGTCCGATTCCGAAAGTTGGAGTAGGTCCGTAATGTCAATTATGACTTGTGTGCAAAATTTGAGGTCAATTGGACATGATTTGATAGGTTTCGACATCGAATATAGAAGTTTGAAGTTCTAAAGTTCATTAAGCTTGAATTGGGGTGCGATTCATGATTTCGATGTTGTTTGATGTGATTTGAGGCCTCGAGCAGGTCCGTGTGATATTATGGAACTGGTTGGCGTGATTGGATGGGGTCCCGGGGGCCTCGGGTGAATTTCGGATGCTTAACAGATTGATTTTTGGACTAAGGAAAATGCTAAGGCTGTTGGTATCTAGTGTAACCGCACCTACGAGGTTTTGGCCGCAGGTGCGGAGCCGCCGAAGCGGCCAGGAGGGTTGCAGAAGCGATGCTGGGCGTGCTGGGTAGGAGCGCAGATGCGAAGAAATGTCCGCACCTGCGAAGGCGCATATGCGAAAGGTAAGGCGCAGTAGCGGAAGCAGGAAGCTGGGGGCATCTTCGCAGAAGCGGAATATTTGCCGCACCGGCGGAACCGCAGAAGCGGTCAGGTGACCGCAGGTACGAGAAGTCGCTGGGCAGAAGGGTTCTTTAAGAACGGGGACTTGGCCCATTTTCTTCCATTTTTCACTTGGTGATTTTGGAGAGCTTCAAAGGGAGATTTTCATCTAGAAATACAAGGTAAGTGATTCCCACTTATTATAAGTTAAATACATGGTTTGTATGAGTATTTAAACATGAAAATTAGTAAACATTGTGGGTTTTTTGGTAGAAAATCTGGAAATTTATATTTTTCGATTTTGACCATGAAATTGGACATCAAATTGGGAATAAATTATATATTTGAGTTCGTGGTGTTATGGGTAAAGTTTATCTTCAAATAGTTTCTGAATCCGGGCACGTGGGCCCGAGAGTTATTTTTATCGACTCTTCGAGCGGAGTTGAAAATTGTTGTAAATTGAATTATAATGAGTATTAGAGCATATATTTATGGATTTGCACATTTATTGACTAGTTTTGGAGCGATGGGCAATTGTTTGAGTTGTTGGAAAGGCTTTGGAGCCAGTTATGGAATTGCGGAGGGAGGTAAGTCTCCTTTCTAACCTTGTGAATTCATTTAATATGTGCTTCTATTTGCGGGGGATACATACGCACGAGGTGACGGGAGTCCATGCGTAACTACTAATTATGCATATGTCCGGGTAGTTTTAGGTTTACACCATGCCTTGTTGATATCATTATTTGATTATGTTAATTATTTTCCTTGAAAAGAGTTGAGATTTGAATGTGCTTATTAATTTCCTTGAAAAGAGTTGAAATTGAGGATTTCGTAAAATGAAAGCTTTCATTTGATTTTCGTATTTTGAAAAGAACTGAGGAATATTATAATAATTTGATAAATGTATATTCAACCGCATCGCAACTCTATTCCGCGAGCGGGTTAAATTTTCACTACTCTCATGGGAGCGGGCCGTTCGCCTCGGCAGGTTAATAGATGCATCTATGGTTCGCGCCGATCGACCCTCGTCACTACACAATTTAAATAGTTATGTTGGATCGGGACGTACGACCTCGGCATGACTTGCACATGATAACTCTTTGGAGCTAATAATATTTGACATTGCTTCATTGGCTTGAGATATAAATTGTTAAATGATGAGAATAAAAATTTGGAAATTTCTATTTGTAAAAGGATTGTTTATTATTTCCTGTTATTGAGTTTTCAGATATATTATGAAAATCCATGCTTAGTTATAACATCGATATTTTATTGTTGGCTCATAGTAAGTGTCGGAGTCGACCTCTCATCACTACTTCTTCGAGGTTAGATTGGATACTTACTGGGTACGTATTGATTTACGTACTCGTACTACACTTGCTGCAAGTTTTTGTAGGTACATATATGTCTAGTGGCCTTGTGAGTGCAGAGGCGTAGTTATTGCAGAGACTTAGGTGAGCTGCATCCCATGTTACGATCCGCAGCCAGCAGAGTCTTCTTCAAAGTTATACATATTTTTCCTGTCTAATTTGTATTCTGGACAAATGTTGTATTTTATTTTACTCCCTAGTTGATGCTCATGCACTTGTGATACCAGGTTTTTGGGGTACTTATGGGTTATTCAGTATTGTAATTCTGAAAATATTTTTATTTATTCTGTAAATTTCATCTCTTATTACTTAATTGAAAGAAATTACGATTTCAACAATATTAAAATGAGTAACTAAGGCAATTATTTATTGTTTAGGCGCCATCACGACCTTTAATGGATTTTGGGTCGTGACATTTGAGTATTTTAATAAACGTTGGAACGATGGAAGAAGATTGAAAGCTTATGAATGTTAATAAAGCAAAAGCGAAGTAAGTTGATTAAACCTTACTCTTCTTGAGGGACTTTCTATAAAAGCATGTTTCGAGTTAATACTTAAGTTGTTTACAAATGTGCTTTCGTGCTTGTGGGGACAAACAAGTATGGATGTCTCCATGTACAAAAATATTATGCTACATATGAAGTGTCATGTTGTTTTATAAAATGTTATTTAAATCTTGTTGGCAAAATGACACTCAAGATAAATGTTATAAGTTTTTATTAAACCTTTCGTATTGACAAGAGTATAAATATTTGAGTGCTAAAGATAAGTTTTTATGGAAAGTATTCCTTTTGGAAATCGATGAGCAGAATAACACTTGTGGTATCTTTTAAAGATTAATGTTAAATTACTAAAGGCTTTAACATGTAAAAGGTTATTTATTTAATTTTTGTTCAAATGGTTTAGATTTGTTTTTATTAATGCTATGATTTGATAAAATAGATCCTTTGAGGCAACTATGCTATGAATCTATTTTTGGAGTATCAAATGTTTTGGAAGTTACTTGTGTTCACCGAGATTGACTTCGGATATATTGTGTTCGTCGTCATGAAACTACACGTGCCGGTGTATGCGTAGATGGTCACTTTGTGGTATAGACTAGGACAGCGTGCTCTCCTTCGAGAGGGTACTATTTTGTGCTATCATTAGCATGGTTGATTCTATTTGTACACCACTACGATGAGACAATCTGAGTAAGTAGGGTATATGATACTTGCCGCTAGGTACATAACCTAGTTGACCTTCTTATATCGGTGATAGTATAGTACTCCCAATGAAATGTAAGGATGATTTTCTTATGTTTAGGCCTAATGAGCCGAAGGTGATTTCAATGACTTAAAGCAAATATAATGATTTTGTATGATTTTATCCAAAATCTTGGGTTGATATAAATGTTTAAAAAGTTTATATTGTGAGTTATATTTCACTTGGCTTTTATTTAAAATGACAAGGATCATGAATTGATAAAATTTCTTATCATTTTATATCAAATATTGATGCATTATTTTTATTAACTTTGTCCCAAGAACTTAAGTTAGAGAGAGTCTATGACACTTATTGAGTATCGCTGTGGGCTACTCAGCTCTTAGAGCTCCCCTTCCAGGGTCCCGCTTACTTTACATGTTTCAGGATGAGGTATGATACGTGGCATGCAGTCAAGGATAGGATGATTCTCTTCATGATGTATATGGTGAGGAACCATTCCTATTTCATGGTAGCTATCATGTTGTTTTCTTAAGTTATGCTAGTCAGGTATTAGCCCACGTGTTTGATTCTATTCTTTGGTATAGAGGATCCATAGAAAGTTGTGAAAGGTTATAGTAATGGGGTTGTACACGACATACATGAAAGTATATTTATTTTACTTAGTCTTATTGTTATTATCATGAAGGCGTCATGTGTGATTTTGAATTGGAAAATATTTTATCATTTTACTTGAAAATGTATATGATTTTTAAGGAGATTCCACAGTTAAATGGGTTTTCATGCATATGATTTGGGTGCATCACATGGTTTGGTTCGCTCGGGGCGGGTAGTGTGTCGGGTGCCGGTCACGTAGTTTTGGGTCGTGATAAACTTGGTATCAGAGCACTAGATTCTAAGTCGAGTCTTAGGAAGTCTATGGAGCCGTGTCAAGTAGAGTCCCTCTTATCAGTGTGTTGCCAACCACACTTATATCGGGGCAGCTACAAAGACATCTAGGGAATTTCACTTTCTTCATACTCTAGATCGTGCGTTTGTGCCTGAAGTGAGAGTACGTATTCTCGATCATATTGATTACCTGTTATGGAAGTTATAGAAGTTACGAGAATAAAGCTCAAGGTTCAAGTTATAATACATGATGTTTGGGCTAATAGCCAGAAAGTGTAAGATTTGTTCAACATGGAAAGATAGGTTGAGAATAGATTGGGACTAATACAGTCAACACGTATGACTTGGATAAATAAGAATTATCAGTAAAATACTGAGAAAGCATGGAAGAAAATAAGGTGATGATGTCATTTAGTATTGTCAGTATGGTGCCATGACTTATAAAGAATTTTACTAAAAGATGCGAATAACGGCACCTATGTTAGACCCTAGATTTCAATTCAAGATTGTTGGTCAAGATGTTGGAGTGACTGTTTACTATGGTAATCACCATTAAGGAGTTTAGCAAAGGTACAAAAAAAAGAATAATGTAAATGAAGATGTTGCATCTTAAATTATCAAGACAATATATAAAGAGGTGATATAGATCTAACTGATAAGTGAATGTGAATCAATCAAGTTTGTGGCAAACATGGTATGATTTAAGAAGTATGGCATAGTTAAGTCAATGTCAATAATGACCAAAGACACCTTCCCCAAACAAAAGAACTTCTTGATCATTCGAAAATGGAATGTTACAAGACGAGAGAGATGATCCTTAATTGTACTTGATATCGGGTTTCCCCTGAGCATGATAGGTTATCGTCATGATGGTGTCATATGTAATAGAAGTGGCACAAGGAAATAAAGTGCCACGTGTTAGTACGAGTTGAGGATAGACGAAGCATGGCATGTGTAAAAGATGGGCATGACAACCTTGAGTTCTTCCAGATGATGAATGTGATACAAATAAAAGTCAATATCTAATTATGCATACCAAGGTACGCGAGGATAAAGTATGTGAACTTAAATGGGTAAGAGTGAAAATATTAAGGCACGAGATGCAAAAAAGGCGTAACCTTGGAGGTTATAAGAAGCAATATAGGTTGTTAGAAAAGGAAAAAAAATGACGTGGAATGATAATCTTGAGCTTTTATAGTCGAGGTATGTCTTATTTTATTTTGTTGAAATGATGAAAGATTGAGAATTTCCAAGAATGATCTCAAAGCAACTCTATATGTGCCTAATATTGAAAGAGCAATTAACTTGTGAGTGAACAGATCCTTATGATTTAAAAAGAATAAATATTAAAATGGCTCATGGGCTAAGTTAAAGTTGTTGGAAAATTATACATATAATGTGTACGATGTATGGCTCAAAAACAAAATTGAAAATGGTGATGGTACGGATTTGGAGATTGAGAGGTTAAAAGAATTCTAAGGCTACATGATAACGTGTCACAAATTCTTAACTTGATATGTATAGAAGAGGTCAATGATACCATGAATGGGAAAATATACAAGTATATATTTTTTATATGAAACATGTTGATGTAAATATGTGGTATTAGATATGGGCAAAAGAGTTCGCATTATGATGAAAGCATGAGGTAATAAGACCCTACAGACATGACATCTTTATCATACGTATTAGCCTACTCGATGATGTCACGACCCAATTTCTACTATAGGCCGTGATGACGCCTAACGTCACCGCTAGGCAAGCCAACGGTGAACTAACCATGGAATTATTCTTTTTAATAAATTTCCAAGTAGTTGAATTTCATTTATTAAGAAAATAAGGAGTATAAAATTTAATAAAGTAAAGCGAAAGCTAATGAGTGAGAAAATACAGTGAAATAAATCCTCCAAAACCATAAAGTCTACTAGCATGTGTTCCAAGACCTTGTGTCACAGGTGTATGAGCAACTAGTAGAACATACAAAACTCTAAGCTACTGTCTAAAATAGAGTAGACAGAAAATAAATGCAAAGGAGAGACCCCGGGTACCCCGGGTGCTGCAGAACGGGCTGAGAAAGCAGCTCACCACTAGGCCTCAAGGTAACGGGGGTGCGTGCCAGGAAGACTGCCAGATGCACCTACCTCAGATCCTGCACGGTTAGTGCGGAAGTGTAGCGTGAGTACATAAACAACATGTACCCACTAAATATCCAGTCTAACCTCGAAGAAGTAGTAACTAGGGGTCGACATCGACACTTACTATGGGCTAACAATAAAATATAGAAATGTTAAATAGACATAGAATATGTGAATAATAATATTAGCACAAAGACATCAGTGATTAAATAATTCTTTAACTAATAGTAAATTCAAAAAGTCTTCCACTAACACATGCTAATTCCAAATAAATTCCGAACAATTAAATAAATTATAATCTCTCAATTCATGAAAATAATATCAAGTATATTCGGGCTCCAAGCATTAACACATACGATTTATGCAGAGGTCGTACGGCCCGATCCAGAATAATGTGTACACTACCGAGGGTCGAGCAACACAAACCATAGATGCATCTATTATACTGCCGAGACATTCGGCTCGCTCCACAAGAAGAGAGATTACTTTATGAACATCCGATTTAAAAGCTATTATAAGGCTAATACACAAGAAGCACAATTTCTATTAACGGTCAAGTAACCCGCCAAAACTCAAGTAAGTAAAATTCTGACTTTACCAATCCTTTATCAAGTTTCAATATAATTTAGGCACTTTAATTAACAAGTAGGGTGCAAACATTACAAGTATTTTATTATTTGAGTCCTAAACTACCCGGACTTAAGCATAATTAGTAGCTACGCACGGACTCTTGTCATCTCGTGCGTACGTAGCCCCCCACAATTAGAAACAAATAGTAATTTAAATCACCTATGGAATAAATTCCCTCTTACAAGGTTAGGCAAGAGACTTACCTCGTCTCAAAGCTCACTTTCTGGCCACAAATTCACTCTAAGGACCCAACTTGGTACCGAGCAATCCGAAGCTAGCCAAATGTTATATAAAATAATTAATATATTCTCAAAAGTTAATAATTTAGCTATTAGAGTAATTACCCAACCCAAATAGGAAGATTCCTAAAATTCACTCCCTGGCCCACGTGCCTGGATTCCAGGAATTTTGGAAGATAATTGTTACCCATCACAAACTCAAATATATAATTTTCACCCAATTCCATAATCATTTTCTTGGTTAAATCTCATTTTTATCAAAACCTAGGTTTTTCAACTAAACCCACAATTTCTACACTTTATATGCTAAGAATCTACCCAAAACAATACATGTATTAAACTCATCTCATATAGAAATCACTCACCTCAAAGTACTAGATGAAAACCCTTCTTCAAAGAGCTCTAAAATCACCCAAGAGATGAAAGAAATGAGCTAAAATGCCTAAGTCCCGACTTAAATACATCCATTTGCCTCCAGTGGTTTTTGCACCTGCGATACCACTACCGCACCTATGGACAAAACCTCGTAGGTGCAGACCAAGCCCAAGTCCGCCTCCCTCGCTTGTGCGGCGTACGCGCCGCACCTGCATCCTTCCCCGCTTTTGCGATCAACTTCCTCTCACTTGCGCGTTCGCAGGTGCGGCTCTTGCTCCGCTTATGCGATCACTGGCCAGCCCACGCCAGGAAGCTTCTATGGGAATTAGCTCACTCTTTCTAGCTCGCAACTGCGGCAGGTTCTTCGCAGGTGCGATTGAATCAGAACCCCGCTGCTTCAGCCTTTCTTTCAAGCCAAAATTGGATTCGCGCATCGCACGCGGGCTTAGCCCAAACATACCAAGAATTTCATAAACATAAAACGGAGTCACTCAAACCCCGGGAACGCGTAAAACAACATCAAAATTAAGAATCACACTCCAAACCAAATCGAATCAACTTATGAACTTCAAGTTCTTCCAACTTGCTCCGAACGCACCGAATCATACTTAAACTACTCGGAATGATACAAAATTTTACGCGCAACTCTTAAATCACCATATGGAACTATTACCGGGCTTGGAATCCCATAAGGACCTCGATATCACCAAAACCTACTTCAAACCAAATTTAAAGAACTTTAAAACCTTCAATGCGCCAACTTTCAACTTTATGCGCCGAAACGCTCCCGGGTCATCCAAAACCCGATCCAAACATATGCCCAAGTCCAAAATAATCATACAAACCTATTGGGACCGTCAAGTCCCGGTTCCAAGGTCATTTACTATAAATATTGACCCAAGTCAAACTTAACCCTTTTAAGCCAATAATAAGGAACTAAGTGTATTGATTTCAACCCGAATACCTTCCCAATCCCGAACTAACCATCCCCGCAAGTCATAAAATAGTAAAATCACATACGGAGTGTCTTATTTAGGGTAACAGGGATCTAGAAAGCAAAATGACCGGTCGGGTCGTTACATTCTCCACCTCTTAAACAAATGTTCGTCCTCGAACGGGTTTAGAATCGTACATGGAGTGTCGAATAAGTGTGGATATTTGCTCCGCATGTCCTCCTCGGTCTCCCATGTCACCTACTCTACTGGTTGACTACTCCACTGAACTTTTACCGCAGAAATATTCTTGGACCTCAACTGGCGAAGCTGCCTGTCAACAATGGCAAATGGCTCCTTATCGTAACCCAGGTTCTCATCTAGTTGAATCGTACTGTAGTCTAACACATGCGACCTGTCAGCATGATACTTTCACAGTATAGACACGTGGAAGGTCGGATGAACTCCTGATAGACTTAGAGGAAAAGCAAGCTCATAAGCAACCTTCCCAACTCGCCTCAACACCTAAAGTGGACCTATAAACGCTTCTTCCCGAACCTCGTGATTCCCTTCATCGGCGAGACTTTCAAGAGAACCTTCTCGCCCACCATAAATGATAAATCACGTGCCTTCTGATCCACGTAGATCTTCTCTGTGGACTAATTTGTGCGAAGTCGCTCCTGAATCAGCTTTACCTTTTCAAAGGCATCCTTCACCAAATCAGTACCTTATAACTTAGCCTCGCCGGGCTCAAACCATCCGATGGGCGAACGACATTGCTGACCATTTAAAGCCTCAAATGGATCCATCTTGATGCCAGACTGATAATTGTTGTTGTAAGAAAAATCGGCCAAAGGCAAGCATCGATCCCACTGCCCTCCGAAGTCAATCACACATGCTCTGGGCATATCCTCAAAGATCTGAACCACCCGCTCTAACTGCCCGTCGGTCTATGGATGAAAGGTTGTTCTAAGCTCTACCCGGGTCCCCAACTCACTCTGTACTGCCCTGCTAAAAATGCGAAGTAAACTGAGGGCCTCTATCTAATATGATGAAAACAAGCACACCATGCAACCGAACAATCTCCTGAATGTAAATCTGAGCCAATCTCTCTGAAGAATACGTGGTCACAACCGGAATGAAGTGTGCCGACTTGGTCATCCTATCAACAATGACCCAAACTGCATCAAACATCCTCAAGGTTCGTGGCAACGCAACTACAAAGTCTATAGTGATACGCTCCTATTTCCACTCAGGTATAACCATCTGCTGGAGTAGGCCACCTAGCCTCTGATGCTCATACTTAACCTGCTGGCAATTTAGGCACATCGCTACATACTCAAATATGTCCTTCATCCGCCTCCACCAATAATGCTGCCTCAGGTCGCGATACATCTTCGTAGCACCTGGAAGAATAGAATATCGGGAACTGTGTGTCTTCTCTAGAATCGTTTCCCTCAATCCATCCAAATTAGGAATACATAGACAACCCCGGAGTCGCAGAACACCATCTTCACCGATAGTAACCTCCTTGGCACTACCCTGTAGTACCGTCTCTCTAAGAACCAATAAGTGCGGATTGTCATACCGGCGAGCCTTGATATGCTCGAAAAGTGAAGACTAGGCGACGACGTATGCAAGAACTCGGCTAGGCTCTGAAATATCCAACCTCACAAGTCTGTTAGCCAAAGACTGAATGTCCAAAGCTAGTGGCCTCTCCTATGCTGAAATGAATTCCAAACTACCCATACTCTTCGCCTTTCTGCTCAAGGAATCCGCAACTACAATTGCTTTGCCCAGATGATAAATGATGATATTATCATAATCTTTTAGTAACTCAAGCCACCTGCCCTGCCTCAAGTTGAGATCCCTCGGCTTGAACAAATGCTGCAAGCTGCGATGATTGGTGTAAACGTCACAGGACACCCCATAAAGATAATGCCTCCAGATATTAAGAGTATGAACTATCGCGGCCAACTCCAATGTGCACAAGGTAATTCTTCTCGTGGGGCTTCAGCTGACGTGAAGTTTATACAATAACTCGCTCCTCCTGCATCAATACACAACCCATTCCAACGCGTGAAGCGTCACAATACACAGTATACATCCCTGAATCAAAAGGAACCACTAACATCGGTGATGAAGTCAAGGCGGTATTGAGCTTCTGAAAGCTTGCCTCGCAATCATCGGACCATCGGAACAGAGCAACCATCTGGGTTAATCTAGTCAAAGGTGCTTCAATAGATGAGAAGCACTTCACAAACCGATGATAATAACCTACTAGCCCCAAGAAGCTCCTAGTCTTGGTCGTTGTGGTATGACGAGGCCAACTCTAAACTGGCTCGATCTTCTTGGGATCTACCTTAATACCGTCATCTGATACAACATGCCCCAAGAACACCATAAAATCTAACAAAAACTCACACTTGAAGAGCTTAGCATATAGCTTCTATTCTCGCAAGGTCTGAAGTACCACTCTCAAATGTTTCTCGTGCTCCTCCATGCTACACGGGTAGATCAAAATGTCATCAATAAAGATAATTATAAATGAGTCAATATATGGCATGAATACCCGGTTCATCAAATCCATAAATGCCGCCGGGGCGTTAGTCAAATCGAAGGACATCACTAGAAGCTCATAGTGGCCATATCTAGTCTGGAAAGGCATCTTCGGAACATCCGAATCACGAATCTTTAACTAATGGTACCCCAATCTCAAGTCAATCTTAGAGAACACCCTAGCACCCTTCAATTAGTCAAACAAATCATCAATACGCGACAGCAGGTACTTGTTTTTAATGGTAACTTTGTTTAACTAGTGGTAATCAATGCACATCCGTATAGTCCCATCTTTCTTTTTCACGAATAACACTGGTGCACCCCAAGGCGACACACTTGGTCTGACGAACCCCTTTGCTAGCAACTTCTCAAGCTGTTCTTTTAACTCTTTCGGAGCCATACGGTATGGTGGAATAGAGATAGGCTGAGTACCTAGAGCTAAATCAATACAAAAATTGATATCACGGTCTGGCGACATGCCTGGAAGACCAGAAGGAAACACATCGGAGAACTCCCGTACTACGGGCACTAAATCAATCGCTGGAGTCTCTGTAGTAGTATCTCGAACATAAGCTAGATAAGTCAAACAACCCTTCTCGACCATGTGTCGAGCCTCAGAAAAGAGATAACTCGACTAGATGTACTAACGAACAAGCCCTTCCACTCCAATCTAGGCAACTCTGGCATCGCCAAGGTGTCAGTCTTGGCATGGCAATCAAGGATGGCGTTATATGTAGACAACTAGTCCATGCCCAGGATGATCTCAAAGTCGGTCATATCGAGCAACAGAAGATCCACTCTAGTCTCATAACCACAGAAAGTCACAATATAGGATCGGTAGATCCGATCCACAACAACAGAATTGCCCACTTGTGTGGAAACATAAACATGAGTACCCAAAGGCTCACGAGGTATACTTAGGAAATGAGAAAACATAGATGAAACATATGAATATGTATACCCTGGATCAAATAGTACTGAAGCATCCCTACCGTAGATAGAAATAATACATGTGATCACAGTATCTGAGGCTACTGCATCTGGTCTGGCTGGAAAGGCATAGAACTTGGCTGGAGTGCCACCTGACTGGCCTCCACCTCTAGGACGACCCTACCCACCTGCCCTCCGCCTCTGGGCGGCCAAACGAATGGTATGGCCACTGGTGCTATAATCATAGGCTGTGGATCCTACTACACCGCCTTGCCTCGAAGCTTGGGGAAGAACATCCTCACATGACAAAGATTTCCGCACCCAAAACAACCTCTCGGTACGGTAGACTGGTGACCTAAAGTCTGACCCTGATGGCCTGAAGGCCCACTGGAGGAACCCTGAATAGTTGGTAGATGGTAGGATCTCTCTAGGATGGCACTAAAATAGGGCCTTAATGGAGCATCCTAAGGAGGTGACGGTGCTGGATATGTGGGCCTGCTAGATTGACCCCTCACAAACTGACCTCTGCCCCCATCCGAAGCACCACTGAACCCTCAAGAATATCGAAATTACTTATCCCTCGTCATCTTCTCTCAGTTCCGCTGACGAACGCCCTAGATCCTTCGAGCTATCTCCATAACTAGGTCGTACGAAGTCCCCATCTCAACCTCTCGAGCCATAGTGGCCTGGATACCAGAGTGCAAACCTGCAACAAACCTCTGAACTCTCTCTACATCAGTTGGAAGTATCATAAGTGCATGGCGAGACAACTCAGAGAATCTCGTCTCATAGTCGGTCACCGACATCTGACCATACTAGAGCTGCTCGAACTGAAATCGCAACTCTTCCCTCTAAGAGAGTGGAATATAGGAATATATCTATCCAGGAAGAGGCGTGTAAACTTGTCCCAAGGCATGGGAGGAGATCCTGCTGGTCTTCCGAGAAGATAGGACTGCCACCATCTATGGGCCCCGCCCTTCAGCTGAAAGGTGGTAAAGTCCACCCCGCGGGACTCCAATATCCTCATGTTGTGCAGTTTGTACCTGCACCGATCAGTAAAGTCCTGGGGATCCTCATGTCTCTCACCTCCAAAGACAGGAGGATGTAGCCTGGTCCATCTATCCAATAGCTTCTGCAGCTCGCCGGCCGCAGCTTGTCTGGGCTCAGCTATAGCTGCTACAACTGGGTGAGCTCCGCCCATGGGTAGTGCGCCTGGGGTCTGATATACGACAACTGTATACCCTGGAGCCTGAGCGGTAGGGGTCTGTGCTCCCCCTCCTGCCTGAGATGTGGCTGGGCCTACTGGAAATAAACCATCCCGAGTCATAGAATCCATGAACCGTAACATACGACCCATGACTTCCTGGAATCCTAGTGCGGACATGAAATCCACTGGGGCTGGCTCCATTGCAGGAACCTCACCCTGCTACTCAATAACAGGATCCTCCACTGGATCCACCGGTGGCACAACTGAAGCAACTTTAGGATGTCCTCGTCCTCTACCATGAGCTGGAGCCCTCCCTCGGCCTCTAGAAATATGGGGAGCAGCTCCTCCATGGTCTGGTACATCTGCCGTGCTCGTTCTCACCATCTGTGAGAGAATAATAGAAAGACACTTAGAACAACATCAACTGCATGATAGGAGATGAAGAAAGAGTAGTTTCCTAACACTCCATAGCCTCTCGAAGATAAGTACGAATGTCTCCGCACCGATCCGCAAGACTCTATTAGGCCTGCTCATAACTTGTGAGACCTACGTGAATCTAGTGCTATGATACCATGTTGTCACGACCCAAATCCTACTATAGGCCATGATGGTGTCCAACATCGCCGCTAGGCAAGCCAACGGCGAACTAACCATGAAATTGTTCTTTGTAATAAATTTCCAAATAGTTGAATTTTATTTATTAAGAAAATAATGAGTAGAAAATTTAATAAAGTAAAGCGAAAGTTAATGAGTGAGAAAATAATCTAAGTCTGATAGAATCCAATTGAAAACTAAGTAAAAGAACACACCTCATGTGCAGAAAAAAGTGCACGCAATTTTGGCGACTTGAACGCGAGTGCGATATACGCTCCACCCTATGGAGCCCCCGGATGGCAATAATCTGGCATGTACTAAACATAACAACTCAAGCCCAGCGAATGCGAATCAGATACAAGGTGGAATTCCAACAACTAACTCCTATGCTAACAAGGCAGTTAAAGCAAACTCCATGGAAACACCAACTCGACAAGCTCAAGAATCGGTGGTGGCGAGAAGGACGACGCACAATGGTATGCCAACGGCAATTTTCAAGACAAGGGATTAATACAGAGTGATGGCTGCTAAATGTAGAAGAGTAATTGTGGGGATATTCATCAGTGTTCGTCCTCAAATCGACAGAATTAGGTCATGCTTCTCTGAACATTTTTCTCTGAAGGGCTTAGTTAAAATATGAGTGTATAACAATTTCAACATTTTCCTGGACTTTACAAATGATGAAGACTTCTACACAATTTGGTTTTAAAGGTCAGTGGAAGTTGATGGACTTCAAATGCGGCTACAAAAGTAGAGTCTGGATTTTAAGCCGGATGAAGACCTACCAATAGTACCAGTATGGGTACTTCTCCCTCAATTACCTTTCCACTTGCACACATGGTATTATTTGCGTCATATTACAAGTGAGATTGGTATACCATTAGATATGGACACATCAACGAGGGGCCAAACCAGACCAAGCATGGCCAAAGTGAGAGTCGAGGTTGATCTGCTTAAACCACTTCTTACTAGTGTTTGGGTCGGAGATGAAGACGAGTACTCTCCACTGAAAGGTTTTGTGCAGAAAGTTGAGTATGAATATGTGCCTAAGTTTTGTAAGCACTGCAAAAACCTAGGACACTCTTTGGTTAATTGACGAGTATTGGAGTGTATAAGAATAAAGGAAAGCAAGGAGACAGAAACGAAAGTATAGAGACAACAACGAAGGCAGACGACAATGAGAAAAATGTGGCGAACAAGAAGATAGAAGAAAGCAAAGGCCAGGAAAGGGGAGAAACAAGCAACATAAAAAACAAGAAAGGACAAATAGAAACATGAAACAAAGGAAAACTTATTGTAGAAAAGGATAATAAAGCTGGTGCAGAACATGCAAAGGGGATTATAACAAACAAAGGATCAATAGAGAATAAGCAAGTGGTGGAGGAAGTATGTAGAAAAAATGAGTAAAGGTGATCAGGCTACTAATAAAATAAATAAGAATGGTGGAGAAACTCAATGTACAGAGATTAAAAGTACAAGAATTGAAGGTGCAGTCCATATATTTTCAATAATTAAAAGGACCAAAACAAAGGGAAAGAAACAGAAAAAGGCCAAGAAAGTTCCTAGGAAGAGGACTAAAGTTACTTTCAAACCAGGCAGTAAACAATTGGAAGGAAGCAAGAAAACGATTATTAAAGACTCAAGAAATACTAGCCAAACGGAATTGGAGCAAGAAGTATAATACAAGGCACAAAAAGAGGCAGCAAGAAATGTTTTCATAGAACAAGCAATACAGAATAAAAGCATGAGTCAACCAGTTCTAGAGCAGGTAGCTAAGACATCGGAAACAAGATTAGCATATGGAGGAAATAATTATAATGTTGTGTCACAGGAGGATATGGGCAGCAGTAAACAAGTAGTTGAGAAATTAATCATGAAATCCTCAAGCCTAACTACATGTATCAAGAATCATCCGTGTATTAATCTGGTAGTAGAACTGCATGGGAATCTTATGGAGGAGGAAGTTATAGAGGAAGCTGAAAATGAATTCGATGAGGAGGTGGAACAAAGTATAGCAGAGACACCAAAACCAACACAAGATCAAAATAATGAACCCGAAGATCCAGCTAAGGTTCACTTGAAGGATGTTATTGAAAAAGAAGGTCTTTCTCCTATTAAAAGAGGAAGAAGTCGGTCTAGAAAGAGAGGCAAACAAGGAAAAAATAAGTCCAGTCCCATTAACAATGGGAAGGACACACAATAACTCAACACCTATCATTTTCCATGATTAGTGCAATTTTCTAGAATATAAGGGGAATGAAATCCAAGAAAGCAGTACATCGATTGAAGCATTTGATCATTATGAACAAGGTGGATTTTGTAGCTGTCTTTGAACCTTATGCAAAAAAGGAGAAAATAGAAGGATATAGGAGATTCTTGGGACTTCAGAATTGTGTAACTAATGAAGTTAGTCAAATTTGGTGTTTCTGGTCACATAACCTTCAGGGTACAGTCTTGACAAACGAGGAACAACAAGTTACAATAGAATTTGAAGATGGAGTAGGAACAGACGATGTGTACATCACATCAGTTTATGATAAATGTACAACCAAGGAAAGAAAGGAGCTTTAGAATTCATTGAAAACCATCAGTAGTACAATTCATTGACATGGTGCATTGGAGGAGATTTTAATGTGATCATGGACCCTGATTACAAAATGGGGGGAAGACCATACAAAGCACATAAGAGTTTTGACTTTATTTCCTCTATGGACTCATGCGCTGTTGTAGATGCAGGATTTGTGGGGCCAAAATTCACATGGTGCAACAATTTAAGACCAGAGAAAAGGGTATGGAAGAGACTGGATAGAATTTTAATTAATGATACGTGGACACAAAGATTCCATAATAACTTTGTGAGACACTTAGGGAGGATGGGATCGTATCACATACCAATTCTTTTGAGATGCCAGAATGATCAAGGAACAAGGGTCAAGTATTTCAAGTTCCTTAATTTTTGGGTTGATCAACCAGGATTCTTTGATTTAGTCCAATAAATTTGGGATACTCATATAGATAGAAATACAATGTGGCAACTACAACAAAGGTTGAAGACACTAGGCAGAAGGTTGTCTACTTGGTTCAGAGAGATCATTGGTGATGCTCATCAAAATGTCAATGAGTGGGAATTTAAGGTGCATCAGTTAGAAGAGCTGGAGTTGATTCACAAAACTGATGCTACAAGGGAAGAACTAAATAGGAACATGCTGAATATGTTAAATGGACGACTATGCAAAAGTCAATACTAAGGCAGAAGTCCTAAGTCAAGTGGTTTGATGAGAGAGAATGCAACACTAAACTATTTCACAGTGTCATCAAAGACAAAAGAAGGAGTTACAACTAATCAGGACAAAAAATCATATAGGAAGGTGGATACATGGGGATGATAAAATTGCTAGAGCAGCAATCAGACATTTTGAGAAACTTTTCAACTTAAACCAACACCAAGTGAACCTAGATACTCTTAGTTGCATTCCAAATATCATTTCAGAGGAGGAGAATGAGTTTTTAGCAGATGTCTCTACCGAAAAAGAGATTAAAGATGTAGTCTTTGACCTGTGCCCCATAAGTTCAGTTGGACCAGATGGCTACAATGGAGTCTTTTACCAAAAGTATTGGCACATTATCAATAAGGAAGTGGTGAATGTGGTGCAAAGTATTTTCAAGGGAAACAGTCTCACAAAATACTACACTCATACATGCCTAGTGTTGATACCAAAAGTAGAGTCACCAACTTGATTTTCGGATATACGACCAATTAGCCTCAGTAATTTCTCTAGTAAGATCATTACTAAGGTCTTATCTAGAAGAATGAACCCACTGCTTCCCAAGGTGATGTCAAAACATTAATCTGGATTTGTCAAAGGAAGAGCCATCACAGAGAATGTGTTATTAACACAGAAAATTATGCATAGTATTTTAGAATCACATAGAGGGGAAAACATAGTGATCAAGCTTGACATGGCTAAGGCATATGACAGAATGTCTTGGCCTTTTCTTACTTCAGTCATGAGGGAGTTTGGCTTTTCGAAAAGGGTGATTAAATTAATTTGGAGATTGTTAGCTGGAGTGTGGTACAACATTATTATCAATGGAAAAAGGGAAGGTTTTTTCACCTCAGCACATGGCTTAAAAAAGGGGATCCATTATCACCATCTTTATCATGGGGGATGAGGTACTATCAAGGCATCTAAATAAACTTCTTTCAGACCTCAGGTATGTTCCTTTTTTTATGGATAGGAGGGGGCCACAGATTATGCATCTTACATATGCGGATGATTTGGTTATCTTCACTGGTGGAAATGAATACTCTATCAAGAAGGTCTTTGAGAAAATCAAGAAATATGAGAAATCATCTGGGAAGAAGTTGAATAGAGATAAGAGTTTCTTTCTTACTGATCATAAAGCGCCACCCTCCAAAATCATAGAATGATAGAGGCCACTGGTTTCATGAACCATAACTTCCTCTTTACATACCTTGGCTGCCCCATATATATAGGGAGGAAGAAATTGGTGTATTTTGATAGTCTGGTAAATAAGATAGTTAAAAGGTTGAGTGGGTGGCAGGGTAGACTCTTATCACATGGGGGTAGAATGATAATTATCAAATATGTGCTACAGGTAATCCCCGCTTATACCTTATCTGCATTATGCCCACCAAAAGGAACTATCAAGCTTATTGAAAGACACTTTGCCAGGTTTGTTTGGGGATCAGAAAATGATAACAATGGATATCTTAGAGTGCATTGACCAATATTTGCCATACTAAGGAGTAAGGTGGTATTGAGGTTAGAAAAATTGAAGAAATCAGTGATACTTTAGCCATAAAGAGGTGGTGGAATTCTAGAATCAATAATTCTCTTTGGGCATCCTTTTTTAAAACTAAGTATTGCCAATCTAAACATCCGGTAATAAAAAAGTGGAGATCTGGACAATCATATGCTTGGAAGCAATTAATGGAGGTCAAGGAGCACACAGAAAAAAACATGAAATGGGTGATCAACAAAGGTGACTCAAATTTTTGGTGGGATAAGTGGACGGGTAAAGAAGCTTTAGCCAATCTAGAACCGTATCCTTCAAGATCCAATAATATTAAGGTGGTTGATTTCCTCTATCAAGGAGAATGAAACACAAAGAATCTTGCGAGATACCTATCTAGGAATATGGTGGAACATATCAAAACTATTGATATAGGTAGATGTAATCAGCAAGATTATGCAGTATGGGAGCCGTCCACAGACGAAAAATTTACTAACAAATCAACATGGATAGTTGTAGAGTGAGGGGTCAACATAGGCATTTCCTAAAGAAACTCTAGCATAAGAAAATTCCTTTCAAGATATCCTTTTTGGTATGGAGAATGATTAAAAGGAAACTTCCTTTTGATGATAGTTTAGCTAGATTTGGAAATTTTTTCTTTTCCAAATGCTTTTGGTGTCTAGAGCCAAAATGTGAATCAATGCAACATGTGTTTGTTGAGAGTGATATAGCAAGACATATGTGGAATTTCTTTGGAGCACCACTGGGAATTAAACATTAACCAATATCTGTAGCACAAAATTTTAATAACTGGTTCAGTATCAAGCCAAAGAAATATATCCATAGGAAGGTTTTGCAGGTCACTCCCGTGGTTATATGCTGGGAAATTTGGAAAGGTTTCTGTTCATGTAAATTTTGTAATCAGAGGAGATCAGGAGAATGGTATATAGTTTTATTAAACGTGAAATTTCTTGGATCCTTACAACAATTATGAAATTGGCATTTCCTAGTTGCTCTATGGATCAATCCTGGTGCAATATCTGTGATATGGTAGAAAGGTTAAGGCCTATACCAAGAAGCATAATTATCTTATGGCCGTTATCGGGTAAAGGTAGGTACAAACTTAACACATACATGAGTTATATACAAGTGAGTGGACAAGCAGGAGCGGGAGGCATTCTAAGAGATCATGAAGGGAGACTAATTATGGATCTTGCCATAACACTTAGCTGCAGTAGTAACAACTTGGCGGAAGCTATTGCCGCTAGGTTTGGAACTGAGTGGTGTCTGAATAATGTATACACAGAGGTGGATTTAGAACTGGATTCACTTATTGTGGTGAATGCTTATGAACATATATGTGGACAATGGAAAAATAAAGATTGTGATAGATGACACTTTCCGGTTGCTATCACAGTCTTATTTGAAGTAATGCACTGTTTCAGAGAGGCTAATCAAGTGGCCGATGGACTTGCAAAGATGGCCTCCGCTACTCAACATGAATCTATGATGTTTCAATTCCAGGATCTTCCTAGAGATGCTAAGCGAGCTTATCAATTAGATAAGTGGCAACTACCTAGAATAAGAATCAGATATGACATGGCTAATTTTTTCTAAGCTAATTATCTTTTTTTATATTTTTCATCTGTGTATAACTCCAACAGTTGGAACTACACAGTTTTTGTTAAGAGGTTTATGCCAAGTCCCCCTCTTTATTGTATCTTTTTGGATATAATACAACCCAGTACAAGACTGGGAAGCTTATTTAAAAAAGAAAAATGAGTGAGCAAATGCGGTGAAATAAATGCTCCAAAACCATAAAGTCTACTAGCATGTGTTCCAAGACCTGGTGTCACAAGTGTACGAGCAACTAGTAGAACATACAAACCCCTAAACTACTGTCTGAAATAAAGTAGACAGAAAATAAATGCAAAAGGGAGACTCGGGGTGCTGTAGAACGGGCTCAGAAAGCAGCTCACCACTAGGCCTCGGGGTAATAGGGATGCGCGCCGGGAAGACTGCCAGATGCACCTGCCTCAGATTTTGCACGGTTAGTGCAGAAGTGTAGTGTGAGTATATAAACAACATATACCCAGTAAGTATCCAGTGTAACCTCGAAGAAGTAGTGATGAGGGGTCGACATCAACACTTACTATGGGCTAATAATAAAATACAGGAATGCTAAATAGATATAGAATATATAAATAATAATATTAGCACAAAGACATCAGTGATTAAATAGTTCTTTAACTAATAGTAAATTCCAAAAGTCTTCCACTAACACATGATAATTCCAAATAAATTCCGAACAATTAAATAAATTATAATCTCTTAATTCATGAAAATAGTATCAAGTATATTCGGGCTCCAAGCATTAACACGCATGATTTATGCCGAGGTCGTACGACACGATCCAGAATAATGCGTACACTGCCGAGGGTTGAGTGGCACAAATTATAGATGCATCTATTATACTGCCGAGGTGTTCGGCTCGCTCCACAAGAAGAGAGATTAATTTATGAACATCCGATTTAAAAGCTATTATAAGGCTAATACACAAGAAGCACAATTTCTATTAACGGTTAAGTAACCCGCCAAAATTCAAGCAAGAGAAATTCGGTCTTTACCAATCCTTCATCAAGTTTCAATATAATTTAGGCACTTTAATTAACAAGTAGGGTGCAAACATTATAAATATTTCATGATTTGAGTCCTAAACTATCCGGACTTAAGCATAATTAGTAGCTACGCACGGACTCTCGTCACCTCGTGCGTACGTAGCCCCCCACAATTAGAAACAAATAGTAATTTAAATCACCTATGGGGTAAATTCCCTCTTACAAGGTTAGGAAAGAGACTTACCTCGTCTCAAAGCTCACTTTCCAGCCACAAATTCAATCTAAGGACCCAACTTGGTGCCGAACAATCCGAATCTAGCCAAATGTTATATAAAATAATCAATATACGCTCAAAAGTTAATAATTTAGCTATTAGAGTAATTACCCAACCCAAATTGGAAGATTCCTAAATTTAACCCCGGGCTCACGTGCCCGGATTTCGGATATTTTTGATAATAATTGTTACCCATAACCTCACGAACTCAAATATATAATTTTCACCCAATTTCATAATCGTTTTCGTTGTTAAATCCCGTTTTTATCAAAACCTAAATTTTTCAACTAAACACACAATTTCTACACTTTATATGCTAAAAAGCTGACCAAAAAAAAAACATGTATTAAACTCATCCCATAAAGCAATTAGTCACCTCAAAATGCTAGTTGAAAACCCCTCTTTAAAGAGCTCCAAAATCGCCCAAGAGATGAAAGAAATGAGGTAAAATGCCTAAGTCCCCACTTAAATGCACCTTTCTGCCTCTAGCGATTTTCGCACTTGCGATGCCACTGTCGCACCTGCGACTCGTCTTTTACGGACAAAACCTCGTAGGTGCGGACTAAGCCTAGGTCCACCTCCATTGCTTCTGCGGACAACGGCTTGCTTCTACGAGTCTGCTTCTGCAGCGTACGCGTCGCACCTGCGACCTTCCCCGCTTCTGCAATCAACTCCCTCGCACCTACGACCGCGCACCTGCACATTTGCAGGTGAGGCTCCTAGTCCGCTTCTGTGATTACTGGACAACCCACGCCAGACTGCTTCTACGGGAATTATCTCGCTCCTGCGAGCTCGCACCTGTGGCAGGTTCTTCGCAGGTGCGATTGCACCAGAGCCCTCCTGCTTCAGCCTTTCTTTCAAGCCCAAATCTGTTCTGCGCATCACACAAATAGCACCTGAGGGCCTCGGGGCCTCGCCCAAACATACCAACAATTTTGAAAAAATAAAATAGACTTGTTCTAACCCTCAGAAGGCATAAAAAAACATCAAAATTAAAAGTCACACTACAAACCAAATTGAATCAACTTATGAACTTCCAGTTCTTCCAACTTGCTCCGAACGCACCGAATCATACTTAAACTAATCAGAATGATACTAAATTTTGCGTGCAAGTCTTAAATCACCAATATGCCCATCTGCCAACATGTGCGAGAAATCATGAATGATGTAATATCGTGCAGTATGAGGAAAAATACATCTCTATTCCTGTATGTCATGTGTGCATGTTAATGCAATGTATCTCAGAGATGAACTCATATGCATACTCTCAGAGTATCAATTCACTCAGTCCTCCCCATCACTCAGTCCTCCCAGTCACTAAGTCCTCACAGTCACTCAGTCCTCCCAATCGCTCAGCACTCGCACTCAGCATTCGGCACTCGCACTAAGTAGGTACCTGCGCTCACTGGGGGTGTGTACAGTCTCCGAAGGGGCTCCTTCAGCCCAAGCACTATAATCTGCACGGACAACTCTCGTGCTATAATAAAGCCTATAAGGCCTGCTGCATGTGGGCAGCCCTGATCCATATAATAATAATAATAATGTATATAAAGCCAACATGGCATTCTACGGCGTGCAACACGATCCCAAAATTATCTTCTCTGTCAGGCCCTCGACCTCCCTCAGTCATCAATCTCTCCATTCTCTCTCTTATGGGTTCACAATATCATGAAAATAGCCCGAAAATAATGATATGATGTATTAATAAATAACAACAGAGGCTGAGATATGATATGTAATGACATAAATATGACTGAGTTTGAATTTTTCACTTTAAAACAAATAATTCACAACAATATGACGTCTGTGGGTCCCAATAATGTTGGCACATAGCCTCAACATGAATTTTAATATGATTCTCAGCTCAATTTCTTTAGCACATAAAACTACATAGAAAATGCCAAGATTATTTGACTACAAAATTCCACGGAAATAATTATGTCACAATTTTACATGGTGCACGCCCACACGCCCGTCACCTAGCATATGCGTCACCTCCCAATAATTTACATAATATATATTCAGGGTTCATACCCTCGGCTCCAAGATTAGAAGAGTTACTTACCTCGAACAAGATGAATCCAATGTCGAGCAAGCTAAACAATGCTCCAGAAATCCCATTCTGCAAGTATCAACTCCTGAATAGCTCGAATCTAGCCACAATAAATTTAATTCAGTCCACACAATTTATAGGAATTAGTTCCATATCAAAATACTAATATTTCCCACAAAATCCGAAATTACACTCCAAAAATCTCCCGTAGGGCTCACATCTCGGAATCCAACGAAACTCACAAAATCCGACAACCCATCCGATTACAAGTTCAACCATATAAAATTTACTCAAATCCGACATCAACTCGACCCTCATATCTTCAAATTAAACCAAGAGGGTGTTCATAATTTTTCAACTTAATTCAACAATTAAATGTTAAAAACAACTATGGATTCGAGTAATTTGACTAATATTGAGTTAAGAATACTTACCCCGTTGTTTTCCTTGAAAAACTACTGAAAATCGACTCTTCCCGAGCTCCAATCCGTCAAAAATGGAAATATGGGACGAAGTCCCATTTCCAGAACTTAAACTCACTGCCCAAGCTTTTCTTCTTCGCGAATGCGGTCAGTGCCTCGCGTTCGCGAAGCACAAAATTGTTCCCTTCCAAATTCTTCCTTCGCGAACGCGACATACCCCTCACGTTCGCGAAGCACAAAGTGCCTCTGCCTCAATGCCTTATACGCGAACGCGCTCAACCAATCGCGAACGCGATGCTTCGTTTCCACCTCACTAAGAGAACGCGACACCCCATATGCGAACGCATAGACCAATTGCCTAGGGTCCTTAGCTGCTTCCTCTCTTCTTCGCGAACGCGTAATACCTCTCGCGTTCGTGATGCACACCGTGTCTACCCTTCGTGAACGCGTCCTTCTCTTCGCGAACGCGAAGATCAAATATTTCCAGCCTCTCAGTTCCTCTTCGCGAACGCGAGGCTCCACTCGCGAACATGATGAAGGAAACCAAATGGTACATCAGAAAAATTCCAGCAGATTTTCAACTCCAAAATCCAACCTGTTAACCATTCGAAACTTACCCGAGGCCCCCGGGACCTCAACCGAATACACTAAAAAGTCCTAAAATATACCACAGACCTACTCGAGGACTCAAATCACACGAAACAACATTAAAACGATGAATCATATCCCAATTCAAAATCTATGAACTTTGAAGTTTCAACTTCTATATCTTGTGCCGAAAAATATCAAATCAATCCGGAATGACTTCAAATTTTGCACATAAGTCACATTTGACATAACAAAGCTATTCAAATTTTCAGAATCGGATTTCAACCCCGATATCAAAAAGTCAACCCCTTGATCAAACTTCCCAAAACTTCAACTTTCGCCATTTCAAGCCTAATTCCACTACGGACCTACAAATAACTTTCCGGACATGATCCTAAGTCCAAAATCACCATACAGAGCTATTGGAATCATCAAAATTCAAATCCGAGGTTGTTTACACATAAATCGACATCCGGTCAACTTTTTCAATTTAAGTTTTCCATTATGAGACTAAGTGTCTCAATTCATTCTGAAATCTCTCCGGACCCAAACCAACTAACCCGATAAGTCATAAATCATCTGTAATGCATAAATTGCATAGTAATTGGGGGAACAGTGTTGTAATACTCGAAACGACCGGCTGGGTCGTTACATTCTCCCTCACGTAAACATACGTTTGTCCTCGAACGTGCTTAGATTTGTTTCCATGCCATCAACTCACTATTCCATCTTACCACGCACATACCCGGGGGTGATCCCATGCCACCCTATTGCACATAGGCCTGAAAACGCAATACAACTGAAAATCCTTAATTTAACCTTTAGCCCAAAAATCTTGGAATTCAATTTCCAACCTTCAGAATTTCTTTTCAAGACACGAATCTTACATTTATACATTGTATGAGTCTGAACAAGCTGCATCGAGCTATAACTATAATCACAGATATAATCACCCAGCATATTACACAACTCGCCCGCTCGTAGCACCATTCCTGATCACAGTAACTTACTCCAAACCAACCAAGTACTAGCATTAGACCCTATATCGAACAAAACCTCATCCCAACACCTTTGTACACTGTTGATAATAAAAGAAACACGCAGAAACTCATAAGTATTCATCAGATCCACCAGTTGTAGAGCTCCCTCTCCTTCGACAAGAACCATAGCAAATTTCTAAGCCGACTTTCAATATTATCCTTCCGAATATACTATAATCAAACATGATAGTACCCATTCTAGGTCCTATGACCTTATATTATTAAACACAACTATCTCACAGACACGCCACATAAATATAACTCCAGCCACCACTGCGCAATCTGTGTACCCAAATATGGGAGATGTCTCAAGAAAGAGAACCATATTGCAAGTTCAACAAGCACCACCACAACCACAATGTTACAACCAACTCCTCAAATTTCATGAAGATGATAACCATAGGTGCATGTGCACAAGTGTAGAGGAAGGAAATTAATGAATCAGATAAATTATCATAGAAATAAAATTCCCACACACGGCACGGACAACTCACGTGCCAATAATATGAATCGTCTGGCATGGTCACATGCCTCCAGTCCCAGCATATCATACATGAGGAATTAAACAAGTACACTTATATATGATAATGAAATAAGATTCTCATGCTCCTGGACTGGTATAAATAACACGTCATAGTGGAAGCATGTGCAAAGTCTGCTATCACACTTTAGATCGGCAATTTAACGCGGAAATAGTAACTACCCCGTTTATTCAGGGAATTAGTCTCTTTGTAACCTCAAGTGTAGCCCAGATAATTCTCAACAAAGGTACGAACACTAGAAATGTTATAACTTTACGCTTAACAATCAACTCTAGGCATATCATAATCTATGCATTCTTTCGAGTATAAATACCTGCCCCAATGCCCGCATATTGGCTCAAACCTCATATATATGCACACTTATAGTGCGTAGCTATCACAAATAATTAACGCAACTGTTCACTAGGTTAAAATAAAATACTCACCTCAAATAGGTCGCAACCCGAAATAATATACTTCTGAGAACTCCCAGTCTCCAAATTCATCGAACACATGAATCACCGTAACTGATCCCAACTCCAGCACTAAAATGACTAACACATCTTCCATTTAAGATAATCCCATGAGGAATACGTTCATAATTCTTCCGTGTTACATAGCAATAATTTGAATATCAACTGATTATCATCCAGGTGAGTACTGCAATACCGATGAACATCCGTAAGTCAAAACACAATGCCCCTTCTGAAATGTGCACCCTTCTCTCATCGAAATATCTGAAACTGACCATGATGTCCAACATTCGTTACCTTCTCTTCAAGACTGAACTATCACCTTGTACACGTAAATCATAATCCCGCACAACACATCACATCTATTATGCCATCATGTGACAAGCACAAGAATCCCATTATCAACTCTAAGTCACCAGCAAATTACATACCCGGTTAGTTAGTAACCTTCATCTTTCTTCCTTCCAAGAGGAAATCACAATATATAACACGTTTCCCACACTAGTAGAAAATATCCAGTTCAAACTATGGTAGAAACCATCAAGAATACTTTGAAATCCATCTGCACATAACCAAGCTATTAGAACTAAATTCCTCTAACTCGACCAAACCATGTAGGTCACCAAAACAGAAGAATATTTCCACCAAAACATCTGTAGAGTCTCACCACATCATAATTACCCCTATAAATACCACAACCGAAATACCCACTCTGAAAATACCTCATTTGAGTCTAAGGCCATTTCATTCACCTTCCTGATACCGAAATATAAAATCCATAATGATATGCAAAAATGCCACAAGTCTCGACACCATCCAACTTAAATCTCAGTTTTTAGCCACAAACAAATACGCCAAAATTCTCAATTGTTACATATTAAATCTCGAATCCATTAGAACTTTCTTGAGAGTCACCACATTTGTTCAAATCCACATTACACCGCCCAAATGGGCCAAAAGACACGTGTCCCATTAGCACAACAACACTCAAAGAAGTAACTCTACTTTAATACCACCTATAAAGTTCATACCCCGTGCGCACTACATCATTCACAAATAACAACTCACTCATCTCACGATTTTCATATTCTCATAAAGAGCAATATAACCAATATCCAGAAATTTCCTTACTCGAGTCATTCTCGAACTCCACCTCTGCAAGTTATCACTGATTCCCAAGCATACTTCAGACCAAAACAAAAATTTGACACATACCCATGAATTGATTTGTCCATAGCAGACTCCCCCACTTGGCTTAAAGCCATAGATTTAAACACTCCATAATTGACAATACCCATACTTTATTACTGCCATAATACTGCAGTCGGTCCAACAAAATTTCTTTTCAAGCTCATGTAACACCAACCATAAAATACCTCAATTGTCCGCTAAGTTCGCATTCATTCTCTCAACAGACAAGTCAACTTTCTCAACCAGATTCAAATTCATATCTCAACACATACGCCCCGCTGGTAGCAAAGAAACTCTCCATTCACATTATAAGGAACACACCTACATAGATTAATCTGCATGGGATAACCCACATGCTTAGCCTCAAATTGGTATCTTGTTATACCCTTTCGCAATTACAATTACTATGAAATCACTTAATCTTTCTGAGTCCAAACTCATTAACCAGACATGAGAATTTAATTTGTCCCAAAATTTAACAACGTGAAAGATCCTTCAAAACATTAATACTCGAGATTGTATGTCACATCAAAACGAAAATAAAACACTCATTGGCCTTCCTTTACATTTCAAGGAAACACTTCTCGTCGCATTCAAATCGTCTTAACACATCCCGCAGTTACATCATACTCATCACAAAGCCATTCCACCGCTCATCGAGCCACAAATTTCACTCGTAGGGGCATTATCGGACATATGAGTCCAAATGTATAGGTTACAACTGAAGCTACCGAGCCTAAGCTACGGTCTAAACCTGGCCTCAAGTCCTTCAGACTGGCCCATCACTAAAACACATAATACACATCTTGAACCTCGTTCATAGAATCACAAGATGGCGATGCACAACTGATACTGAGCGCTCATGTGCGCATACGAATGCGTGGAAGGAATTTAAAGAGTTATGTCTTAAGCTGAATCAATTCCGCACGATAAGGAAAGAAATATGGGAAGTATATATCCTAAATGCCCTGTAGCCTCTCAAAGATAGGTATGGACGTCATCATATCGATCCACAAGACTCTACTAGACACTTGCTCATGACTTGTAGAACCTATGAACCTAGAGCTCTGATACCACCTTGTCACGACCCAAAATCCAACTAGTTGTGATGGCACCTAACCCAACCCGCTAGGTAAGCCAATTATCAACTATCCAATTCTAATAACAATTTTAAAGCAATTTAAGTAAAGAAAAATCTTAATCTTATACATTCCCCAAGAACTGTTAGTACAAATCATGTGTTTCTAAGAATAGAGTTTACAAAGCTGGTATGAAGTAAATACATCATCTGTTTGAAAAGTACATAAATAAAGTTTAATGAATCTAAGGCTACTATGAACAAAAGGCAGCTACAACCGGAACGCATATACATCTTCAGATCCAGCTCCCAATGAACACAACAACATCATGAGCCAACATATGCACGCAAGGTGCATAAGTGTAGTATGAGTACAACTGATCTCATGTACTCAATAAGTAACAAACCTAACCTTAGGTTGAAAGTAGTGACGAGCTTGTACCAAGGTCGGGTCCCAACTTCAATAACCAACAATAATTCATAACAACTTAAACAAGTAATATCGGAAATAACTCAAGAATCAAATGCTCAGCAAAAACATGATTTCTAAAAATAGTTTTGCCTTTCAAGTACATCAATGAAAATCCAAATCGTTTACTAGAGTTTCCCAGAATATGAATAAGTTTGAAAAAAATATTTTTCCCAAAATCCTTTCAATAATAAATAAGATGTTTCATTTTTCTTTCCAGATAACTAGCGTAAAATAAATGCATTACTATGCCCATCTGCCAACATATGCGAGAAATCATGAATGATGTAATATCGTACATCATGAGGAAAAATACATCTCTATGCATGTATGTCATGTATGCGTGTTAATGCAATATATCTCAGAGATGAATTCTTATGCATACTCTCAGAGTATCAATTCACTCAGTCCTCCCCAACAATCAGTCCTTCCAGTCACTCAGTCCTCACAGTCACTCAGTCCACCCAATCGCTCGGCACTCGGTACTTGCACTCAGTAGGTACCTGCGCTCACTGGGGGTGCGTACAGACTCCGGAGGGGCTCCTTCAGCCCAAGCACTATAACCTGCACGGACAATTCACGTGCTATAATAAATCTTATAAGACCTGCTTCAGGTGGGAAGCCCCGATCTACATAATAATAATAATAATAATATATATAAAGCCAATATGGCATGCTGCGGCGTGCAGCCCGATCCAAACAATATCCTCCCAGTCAGGCTCTCGACCTCCCTCAGTCATCAATCTCTCCAATCTCTCTCTCATGGGTTCACAATGTCATGAAAATAGTCCGAAAATGATGATATGATGTATCAATAAATAACAACAGAGGCTGAAATATGATATGTAATGACATGAATATGACTGAGTATGAATTTTTCACTTTAAAACAAATAATTCACAGCAATATGACTTATATGGGTCCCAATAATGCTGGCACATAGCCTCAACATGATTTTTAATATGATTCTCAGCTCAATTTCTTTAGCACATAAAACTACTTAGAAAATGCCAAGATTATTTGACTATAAAATTTCACGGAAACAATTATGTCACAATTTTCATGATGCACGCCCACACGCCTGTCACCTAGCATGTGCGTCACCTCCCAACAACTTACATAATACATATACTCAGGGTTCATACCCTCAGCTCCAAGATTAGAAGAGTTACTTACCTCGAACAAGACAAATCCAATGTCGAGCAAGCTAAACAATGCTCCAGAAATCCCATTCTGCAAGTATCAACTCCTGAATAGCTCGAATCTAGCCACAATAAATTTGATTCAGCCCGCACAATTTATAGGAATTAATTCCATATCAAAATACTAATATTTCCCACAAAATTCGAAATTACACTCCAAAAGGTACCCGTGGGGCCCACATCTCGAAATCCAACGAAACTCACAAAATCCGACAACACATCCAATTACAAGTTCAACCATATAAATGTTACTCAAATCCGACATCAACTCGACCCTCAAATCTTCAAATAAACCAAGAGGGTTTTCACAATTTTCCAACTTAATTCACCAATTAAATATTAAAAACAACCATGGATTCGGGTAATTTGACTAATATTGAGTTAAGAACACTTACCCCATTGTTTTCCTTGAAAAACTCTCGAAAATCACCTCTTCCCGAGCTCCAATCCATCAAAAATGGAACAATGGGATGAAGTCCCATTTCCAGAACTTAAATTCACTGCCCAAGCTTTTCTTCTTCGCGAACACTGTCAGTGCCTCGCGTTCGCGAAGCACAAAATTATTCCCGTCCAAATTCCTCCTTCGCGAATGCGACATAATTCTCGCGTTCGCGAAGCACAAATTTCCTCTACCTCAACACCTTCTACGCGAATGCATTCAACCAATGGCGAATGCGATGCTTCGTTTCCCCCTCACTACACGAACGCGACACCCCCTACGTGAACGCATAGACCAATTACCTGGTGGGTCCTCAGTTGCTTTCTCTCTTCTGCGCGAACGCATAACACCTCTCACGTTCTTGATGCACACCCTTTCCACCCTTCGCGAACGTGTCCTTCTCTTCGCAAACGCGAAGAGCAAATATTTCCAGCCTCTCAGTTCCTCTTCGCGAACGCGAGGCTCCACTCACGAACACAATGCAGGAAACCAGATGGTGCATCAGAAAAATTCCAGCAGAGTTCCAAGTCCAAAATCTAACCCGTTAACCATCTGAAACTTACTCGAGGCCCACGGGATCTCAACCGAATACATAAACAAGTCCTAAAGTATACCACAGACCTACTCGAGGCCTCAAATCATATCAAACAACATCAAAACGACAAATCATACCCCAATTCAAAATCTATGAACTTTGAACTTTCAAATTCTATATCTTGTGCCGAAACACATCAAATCAATCCGGAATGACTTCAAATTTTGCAGAAAAGTCACATTTGACATAACGAATCTATTCAAATTTTTAGAATCAGATTTCAACCCCGATATCAGAAAGTCAACCCCTCGGTCAAATGTCCCAAAAATTAAACTTTCGTCATTTCAAGCCTACTTCCATTACAAACTGCCAAATAACTTTCCGGACACGCTCCTAAATCCAAAATAATCATATGGAGCTATTTGAATCATCAGAATTCAAATCCGAGGTCGTTTACATATAAATCGACATCCGGTCGACTTTTCCAATTTAAGCTTTCTATTATGAGACTAAGTGTCTCAATTCATTCTGAAATCTCTCCGAACCCAAACCAACTAACCTGATAAGTCATAAATCAACTGTAATGCATAAATTGCATAGTAATTGGGGGAACGGGGTTATAATACTCGAAACGACCGGTCGGGTCGTTATATCCTGTCGGTCAAAGAAGGCTCCCGTCTCGTGCATAGACGAGGATAGGGATCGAGGCTTGCATGAGAGGTTTGTTTTGGTAAATATAGAAGATTTCATTCCCTCTGAGTTCCTGCCATTCCCCGAGAAATAGAACCACCACCTCTTAAGTTAGCAAAGTACTCCTTTGAATTTACTCCTTTTTCTTATTACTCGTTTATTATGATATGCAGCTGTCACCCGAGTCCCCAATGTAGTCCCTCATTTAAGGGAGTGGATTAAGGGCTTCTGCAAACAACTTACATATTCCGAGCGCGAGTGGCGCAAGCTTTCCAAAGGCAAATGAGAGGCTAGTTCTCATGGTGAGTGTCCCCCTTCTTCCGGTTGAACTCCTATTTTATCTTATTATTTTGATTAAGCCTATTCCTTTCACAAGTTTGCCCAAAACCACCAAACTTCGGGCAATTACCAAGGCCATGGCCTCGTCTCCATCCAAAAAAACCTCTGTTTCACTTCAGCCTACTACCAAATCTACTGAAGAGAAAATAAAGAGAATGAAAAGGTCCCTTGACTCCTCAGACGCTCCTACCGAGGCCAAGAAGAAAATGATCATAGTCAGGGTTAGAAAAAAGCATCGAGAAAAATTCTCATGCCAAGGTCCCGATCCCTGATGCTCCTTACTAGCTCAGGAGCTTCCCCGAGGATGACGACGATATGGAGTTCGTCGTTCACGAGCCAATCAATGCCGCAAAAGAACCACCAGCCCATAAGGGGAGATCGTAAGACTGAATCCTCCTCATCTCGGGTGCTCAAGGTGGAACGTGTGACCTCTACCTCTCAAGAATATCCTCCGGTTACAAAGGAGTCAGTCTTGAGAAATGCTGACGCCATTGACGTCCCGAAGTCCCCGTCTCATATGGAGGCCTTTTTAGATGAGACTCGGGCTGCCGTAGAGAAACCAACTGAGGAGTCTCGGGCCGTGGACGTGGCCCTCAATTCATTTTTCGAGGGCGTACATATCGGCAAGCTAAAGGATTACTCCGGCTTTGGCAACCTATAGATCCGAAAAAAGGATGTGCTGTCGGGGTCAGGTGGGCCAAGTTCAAGCCCAAAGCTTGAGAAATAGTTTCCTGCCCCGAGTGTGGACCCTGATCGGGAGAAGATGATCAGGTTCACATTACCGACAGATACTAGGATGCTATTCGGGCCAATTGGTGTGGCCAGCTATCTTCGTTCCTAGGTAACCGAAGAGGACCAAGTGAAGATGAACGAGGTAGACGGGCCAAGTCTTTTCAATGAGGGTCAGCAGGCGCTGAATGGGGTATGCCTTCTTCTCTTTCTTTCTTAAAGGGTTCTTTTGCCTTAACGGTATTCTAATGATCCCTCTTTCTTTGTGTTTTAGGCCTTGGTACTTCACCATGAGAGCTTTCACCAGGCCAGGATGGAGGTGAGTCACCTAGAGTTCGAGCTCAAGGAGCAGGCCCGACAAAAGGACATGTACAAAGCTCTTTTTAAGCAAAAAGATGAAGTCCTTAGGGACCACTCCGTCCTCCTAGCCTAGCTGGAAAACCACAAAAATGAGGTCTCAAAAGTGAAACGGGAACACGCCCTTCTAGTTGAAAATTTAATAGTGTTTGAAATCTATAACGAAAGGTTAAACGCAGATGCTAACGCCGCAACCTCGCAGGTCCAGGAAAATATAACCTTGATAGACCAGGTTAGGTATGAAATGGATGAGGTCAAAGATTCAATTGAGGAGTTGAGGGGCAAAATAGATCTCCCGGCCTCGGAGCGAGATGCTACCAAAGAGGAACTAACATCGACCGAAGTGCAGCTCTGAGTGATGAGAGAAAAAGTCGATAAATGGTCTTGGCTAAGTGAGGAGCTCCGGGAAAAACTTGACTCAACTGTTACAGAACGGGACCCTCTCGGCTAGGAATACACTGCACTGAAGTCCAAAATGGAGGAAGCTTTGGGCGAGGTCTCGAAAGTCCAAGACATGCTGTCTCAGTACAAGAATGAAGGCAACCCGTGTAATAACAAAGGCTGAATACGTAAAGTGGCTATCTCGAAGGGAGACTCTTGAGGAGATCCATGCCCGGGGGATTGACCTAGCGGCTGAGATCGAAGAGGCCAAGAGGCGCAAGGCCGAGGCAAAAGCGAGATACCAACCCAATGGTTCGGATAGCTAGCAGGGTTTTGAGAAAGACTATGTAGGAAATGCCTTAGATTATTTTTTGTCTTTTTTTGTGGTTGTACGCTATGTACTTTGGAGCCGTTTTACGGTGTGTGTGTGTGTGTGTGTGTATATATATATATATATATATATATATATATATATATATATATATATAAATAAAATTTCCCTTCGGTTATATGGTTTGTCCTTTATCTCAGACTTCATAATATGCCATCGATGCCTTTGATATTGCTTAAACCGTTCTATCTCTTAGAGCCCAGGTGAGGTGAGTATTAAATAATAACTCCGAGTTGCTTTGACTTCGGAGGACCCGATAAAAATGAAGTCTTTGTTAAATATTTGAACATTTTAACTGGACATAACTATTCTTTGCCGTAGGTGGCTCTTTTCATGGCCGTAATTCAAGACCGAGTAACTTGACCGGGTCTGAAGTAATCTTTTAGGATTAAAAATGCCTAAGAACCTTAATTTTTATGTACGAACGTAGATGTCTCCGAGTCGTTCATATGTTGTGACCGAAGCTCTAAATGCTTCATCCCTTAAGATGGTTGTGGCCTTTTGTGTTTGGGCCTTGCCTTGTAGGCTCGGTGGCTCCAGGATTTTGTAGCCCGAATTTCCCAATCTTATTGTCGGGTAGCAGTCCCCGGTTCGGGGTGGCCCGTAGTCTTAAGGGTTTTGAACCCAATATTTATTCTAAGTAACTTAACGATAATATGGCTTGTGCAAATGTGAACTGATGAAACATAAAAGGCAAAACTCTTTTATTACTTTGAACGTAGTGTAAGTAATTAATCCTAGTATTATTACTATACATGCAGGTACATTTCGTTTGACCATTTGATCCTTATATTTAATCATAATGTTCAAGCCTTGGCTTTCAATATCAAATAGGAACACCTTCTATATTTTGAACCTAAGACTTCGGTTCTTGACCCAGGGTGTGATGGCCCCTAGTATTCTGATCCACGTCCAATTCGCACTCAATAGTGAGTGGAAACGACCGTAAAAAGAATCGAACCCAACAAGAGTCGGGGTCAATTTCCGCAGGGAGTTTAATATGGGTGTTAGGATGTACACTTGATGAGAGTAAATGAAATAACTCAATTGCGCTTCCAAATGAGGGATTTTGTTTTCTACTTCTAAATTAACACTAACAATTGTAAACTAATGAGAAGAAACTAGAAAACGAGTAATTGTTTTTACCAAATGATTAAAAGACCTAGGGATGTAACCTTCACCTAGGTGTTCGCCTAATGGGTTAAGTACGTTAACACTTATTTTATTGATCGGGGTGTATTATAGCACTCAACTCTAAGTTACCCACTCAATACCTCGCGCTCATAGAGTGATTTTGCCCAATTTGGCTTTCTTAAGCCCAAATGGGTATCAAGCTAAATAGTTGATATGAGCTCAAATCGTGTTTTCCCTATCTCTAGTTTAAACCCTTTAATTAGGCTAGTTAAATCCTTAACTAGCCCAATTTCTTGTTTGTCAAGCTTTCCTAGACTAGGTCCCTCTTTCTCAAGCAAAGACCAAGTCAAAAGGCATGAATCAATTTTTGAAACCATTAATTCTAAAATTAAAGCATGAACAAGGCTAAATAACAAACGCGGGCCAGTATGATAAGCCAGCTACGGTAGCTGCTGAGGCAGTTGATGTTCCATCCACTTTAGCCGAGCCTTCCTACAGTATTGCAGCTATACCTCAACCATCCTCCACAGCCCCTACTACAGTTCCTTTAACAGCTGCCACCTCGACTTTGAAGATGGTGCCCATGCCTACTGCCCCACTCTCTACACTACGAGTCTCCTAGACATTGGCAAGCCTCAATAACTGGATGCAGACAGCCACTGCAAAGCTATCTGACTTATCCAGTACTGTTGCAGCATAGTCTTTATTCAGGCACCTCAGTTTCCCCCGACAGTTAAAGAGACATTAAAGAAGCTCCTTGAGAACCAGAACACTATTTTGACTACCTTGGTACAGCATGGGTCAGGGATCAAAGAGTTGGGAAAAGAAGATGAGAAAGTCCCAGGTCAACAAGAAGTGAGTGGACAAGCTCCGGAGACAGGTGACCAGGCTTGCTACAACAAGAGTTATTCCATTTGACATGTTGATTGAACCACACTATTCAAGCCCAGATCCTACAGTACCAACAACACCGATGGCACCAACTGGCCAGTCTGAGGAGCTAGACCTTGCTGCCGATACTGCCAAGGCAGTGCGTCAGATGTTCACCAACCCAGCCACACGCAGAGTTGAGGATAATGAGATTCAGTTGGATGATCCTCCAGGGGGGTGACATTGCTGGGGACACAGAGATGTCCAAGGAGCCATATGGAGTTTTCTTCACCATTTCCCCTCTTTTACTCTTATTTTGTTAAGCATTGAGCACAATGCTTACCTTTATTCAGGGGGGTGGAGTTTGCTGATTATATTTGATACATTCTGAGACGTTTGGCATGTAATAACTTGATATTATTCTCTTTTTTATTATTATGTATATATTCTCTCTCTTTCTCTCTGTATGTATATTCATTCTAGCTTCAGTAGTTTTGCTTATTAGCTTCTTTATTTTATTTTTTTTACTAATTCTGTGTTTGATTTAGTAGCTTTTTTTAATGTTTTAATAGATAATAAGCCCTTGATTTTCTTAATGCCACGGTTCTTTCCAAAGGTAATTGTTGTGTGAACCGGGTGACTTGTCCCAACGATGGATGGCGTGACAACCTTCTTAAGGGAATGAGTCTGTTTTTATGTTTAGGTGATAATAGTAGTAGTAATGAATAAAAAGACATAATTAAGTCATGCTCGAAGAGTCAACCATTCTTCAATTGGTACCAACACACTTAACTATGTGCTTATGGATAGAGACAAAATTGTTGAAAGAAATAGCTCTAGTTAGTGACTTTGTGACTCTTGTGTTGACTTTGCCAATCATCGAATGGTTTAATTAGATCATATTGATCTTTAACCTTGAATGTAGTCATTGTGGGCTCTAGACTCTATCATCTTTAACAATCCAGTTTTGTGAGGGGTGAGATGAATTATTGCTAGTCCAAGTATCTGTGCGAAGAGTCCAGAACTTGCCCCGAATCTGTTTCAAGGCGAAATCCTAAGTTTTGCTTGGTTTAAGAAGTGATTGTAGGTTCTTCTTTACCCGTTTGATTTTTCTATTGCCAACCAATGTCATTATCCCTAGTCAACCCCTTTGAGCCTATAGCCTTTCTCAATTGATAAACATGTTACAAGACTTTAACCGTTTGGTCGTGACCCTCTCTTGGAACCCAAGATTTCCTTAACGCTCTCGTGAAACAAATTGTTTAAAACATAAGTTTGGGGGAGAGACGAGGAACTTGAAATAGGTATCAAGTCACAAAAAGAGAAAAGAAATGATCTCTATGAGAAGAGAAGGCAATAAAAGAAAAGAACAAAAAGACAAATGCAAAAAAGTGAATAAGTGGAGGGGTTGAATAGATCCAAAAAGAGGTAATGATCCCAAACATGGAGAAATCAAAAAAAATAAAAAGAATAAAATGATTAAGAAAGAGTTATGTTAAGTCTCACTAGTCCCCAATGAAAAGAAAGTACCTATAAGAATTGGCAAAGTGTGAGCCGAGAAATGAAAGATAGAGTGCTTAAGCAAAAGGTATAACCCCTCACCCATACTGTATCCGACCCTAATCCAAAAGCCTTCATTATATCTCGAAAGAAGTCCGACTTGATTTCAAGCCGAGTGAGCTTGTATTAGTGGCGATCTACAAGAGGGGCAAGCCTATGGTACTTGAAGCCGTACTTGTGACATTCTCTTTAGAGAGATGAGCGAACCTTTCTTAAATCTTTGGATTGATTGCTAAATTTCTCAAGTGAGCTTTCCAAATAGAAAGTAGAGGAGGAAGAGTTTGGAGTCCACCATGACCTACATGATAGAGCAAGAGTCATTGATGAGTAAAGTCAATTCTTGAAGCTCAAATGTCACATTAGAACTATATGTGCATGAATGTTTAACCTGTCTCCTTGTTGATAATGCATGAGTAGTGTTGGGTAATTGTTGGTCCCAACTGATGTGTGGATGGCTCACATTTGAATCGTTTAAATGACCCTTAACCTTTGGAGTTGGGAACTAATTTATTTGCTTGAGGACAAGCAAAGACTTAAGTTTGGGAGAGTTGATACGTGGGGATTTTTGACTTCTTATTAGCACCTTTTAGCTTTTGTATTGGTCCAAAAGTATTGAATTGTGTTCCCAGAACTAATGAAATTATGCAAAATTATAGGAATACTGGAAGTTTGGTCTCCCGAGATGAAATCCGACTAAAAAGGGAGTGTTTCGAAGCACAAGACAATAAAGGGTGCAGAAGCACAAATGTGCGGCACGCATATGGAAATTTGCAGTCGTAGAAGAAATTACGGATCGCAGAATTCTATTTGCGGTCGCAAAACAAGATAAAAATACAGCAGACCTTTCAGCAATGTACGGAGCGCACATGAATTGTGCGGCTTCGGAATTGGTCTAGGAATCAAAGATCAAAGAGTATGCAAAATGACCAAGTTCAGGAGACTTTGTGAATTGCGAACCGCACAAGAATTGTGCGGCCGCAGTCTAGAAATATGCGGCAGTAGAAGATTTCCTCGCGGCCGTAGTTCAGAATATGTGGCCGAAGAACTCTACTTCTTGCTTGTTGAAGAAATCTGCGGACCGCACATGGAATTGTGAGGCCGCAGAACCTCCCGAGGGGCATTTGTGTCCGAGATTTTTAGCCCTGTATAAATAGACGAGTTTCACAAAATTAGGTCAAGTTTGAACATCTGAAGTTGTTGTAGTCATTTTTCTTTACTACTTTAGGAAGATTTACATTATTTTGATGTATTTATATTAGATTTCATCATTTTAATCTTCCATTATGAGTTTAATTAGCTTTTCTTCTTTATTTTCTTCAAACCCATTATGAGTAGCTAGACTCTTACTAGGGTTTTGACCCAACCCTAATATGTAAACTTTATGGGTATCTAATTTAATATTTGTTTATGATTCGGTGTTGATTATTTAGCCTAGTTCATGCTTCAATTTTAGAATTAATGGTTGTAAACATTGATTCATGCCTTTTTTACTTAGTCTCTACTTGAGAAAGAGGAACATAGTCTAGGATAACTTGGTTAACGAGAAATTGGGTTAATTGAGAGTTTGATTAGCTTAATTAAAGGGTTTAAACTAGAGATAGTAAGAAACCAACTTAAGCTCATATCAACTATTTTATTTGATATCCATTTGGTCTTGAGAAATCCAAATTGGACAAAATCACTCTCTGACCGAGAGGTATTGAGTAGGTAATGTAGAGTTGAGAGCTATAATACACCCAAATTAACAAAACAAGTATAAGCGTCTCTATCCCATTAGGAAAACACCTAGGTTATGGTCACATCTCTAGGCCTTTTACCCAATTGGAAAAAACCTTAAAAATATTTATCTCTAGTCTATTTCCCTTATCTTGCAACCATTAGATTAACAGTAAAAGTAGAAAGCAAAACTGTGTTGTGGAAGTGCAATCTAGATAACCCATTTGCTTGCTTCAAATATATACTCCTAACTCCCATCATAACTCCTAGTGAATTCGACCCCGACTCTTAGTTGGGTAATTATTATTTCATACGACCGTGTCATATCGATTATTGAGGTGTGTTGTTGACGTGATCACGTACCGCACATAATTTGTGCGGCCGCAGAACATAGTCCGCACTGATAAGAATTCAAAAAGTTCAGAGAGTGCAAATGATCAAGACTGAAGCCTTGCCTGAAGTGCGGACCGCACAAGAATTGTGCTGCCGCAGAAGTTGAATTGCAGCCGCAGACCAAATTGTGCGGCTATAGAATCCACTCTCCTGCAAACTCAAGCAATGTGCGGACCGCACATGGAATTGTACGGCCACAGAACCTCCGAGGGGCATTTTTGTCAGCAAATTTTGGGCCACTATAAATAGACGAGAATCATAATATTAGGTCAAGTTTTGAAGTTCTCTCAGTTGTAGCCGTTGTAATTTTCTATTTAGGAAATTTGTGATCATTTTGGGATAAAAATATCATAGTTTATCATTTTAATTTTATATTATGGGTTTAATTAGTATTTCTTCTTTGTTTTCTTTATTTTCTACTATAAGTAGCTAGATATTTACTAGGGTTATGACCCAACCCTAATGTGGAAACCTTATGGGTATTTAATTTAATGCTTGTCTTTCTTCTTTGGATCGTTCGCATTCATCACTGAATACCAAGTATCCCTCGGCTCTACCCTTGCATCTGTGAGATATTCTATAATAGTGTTGGTATACCGGTAGGACGAGTCATCCTGTCGAGCAATCACTGAGATGTTGACCGACATCACGACACCCATATTGATAGGGTACCCGGCCATAATAGAAGAAATCAGAACTGCCCGATGAATCAGAAGGTAAGTCTCATTCTGACTCGGGTTGAGTCTACTGCAGACAACGGTTCGCCACCCCTTCATCTCAAAACTGAGAGTGCTCCGGTGGATAGGAACCCTAGTGGCAATCCATGGAGGTGGTGGCCCCGGTGCAGCTAGAATCTCTACTAACCAAGGTCGGGCTGCGTCTCCCAATGCATAATTCTCCAAATATTCTATTTGCTCAACATCTTTGAAGACCAAGTACGTGTTGAGTGTATGTTTATCAACTCTCACTTTCAAGTTACGTACTTTAGTCACTTTTGTCCCATTTTTTATGTGAGCCATATTTGCATAGAATTCCTGGGCCAGGTACTCTTTGGCTTCCACTACACTTTGAGTGAACCATATCTACCCCTTACGTTCCCTGAACTGTCTCAACACTGATGGGCCGTACCTCTCCAAATATTTCACTAGAAACTGTCACTCGAGAGTTAGGGACCTCACTGGCCACCATGTACTAAAGTAGGTGAAGGCAGCAAAGCTGACAAATTGGTCCTCCCATACCTTTTTCTTCTTCTACCTTTCAAGCTCGGAAGTTGTAGCATCCCCCCTCTGCCATCATCAGGGATATCCTGAACTGGTGCAACATGTGCCTCAGGGACAGGTGTGGCCGATGGCTCAGAAGCCTGACTAGCACTCTCTGAGTCCTTGAAAGTGCTATGAGATAAGGACGGCTCATCCCTGAGCTATTATATCACTCACAACATTGAATGTACGGCTGACTGCTCCTAAATAGAGGCTGAGTTGCCCTCTGATGCTTCCCTAGACGGGGCATATGAGCTCGTGTCAGAAAGATCTACACCTATCCCCCTACCGACTATAGCTTTCTTTGCAACTGTCTTTTCTTGGCCAAGGGGTAGGGCACTCTTGCCTCGACCCCTAGAAGGTTCATCCATCCCTTTAGAAGTGTTGCCTCTGCCTCTAGATAGAATCACTGTCTTTATCAAGCAAAGGCAATTGTTAGTTGCATTTCAATATTCATACATACATAGGAGATATGCAAGTATACGCCAAAACACTCAATGAGGTTCACAGTTAAAGCATGCTTGCAGGGGAAGGATCTGCGGTCCACATAATTTTCTTGCGGTCGCATATGAAGCCTTGCGGACCGCACAATTTTGTTTTGCGGTTGCAAAAATGTAGTGCGGTCCACACATTTCAATAATTTTCTTGTCGCCGCACCTTTGAATCCCAAAATGTGCCAACTCTCTGATGACAGAGAATTGGCTGATGTGTGGCCGCAACCTATTTTCTGTGGTCCGCACAATTAGACCTGCGGCTACACAATTGAGTCAAAAAGTGTAGACTCTCTGATGACAGTAAAAGCGTTGTTTTGCGGCCACGATGGGAAATCTGTAGTCCGCACGTTTTATATTGCGGACGCAAATCCCTTCTTTCACCATGTTGCCCGAAAACTACAATCTGCGGACCACACAATTTCAGTAGCGGCAGCATAATTTAAAAACTACAAACAGTCAGTTTCTTTTGACCCAGTCCCCATAGAGCTTGTATTAGTTAACCTACTATAGTCTATTGACAAATGGCCTAAAAATGACTAAAAGTCTACAAATTAAAAGAACAAAAAATTAACAAGAAATTGAAGCATACCAGATGAATGAGTGTGATGAGTGACTGATCAAAGATGTTGTTGTGTGTGGACAGATAGATTCACTAAGAAATTGCAAGAGAGTACTGTTTAGTTCTAAGATAGGAAACAAATGCCCTAATTCTTCTATTTATACCACTTGGGTAGCTAAGAGGAAGAAGGGCGAGTGCGGCCGCACAATTTCATGTGTGGTTTGCACTCTGTTACCTAGTGACATTAAGTCAGCATCGCGTCTGCGGTCCACACAATGTTATGTGGGGCCGCATATTTCATGCTGCGGCCGCAGATTTACTTTTGCGGTCACACATCGACCTTTTTTCTAACAGACTAAACTTCAGAGAGTTGACATTTGCCACACTTCATTTGTGCGGTCCGCAAGCTAATTGTGCGGCCGCAGTATACTTTTGCTGCAGCAACCATAAATGCGCGATCCGCACAAATCAACTGTGGTTCGAACTTTTTTCACACTTAGACACATTTTTGTCCACAGTTCCTGTAAGTCACACTCAGCCCGGTAGCACACTTCAAATCAAGTTAGAACAAAAATAACACCTATCTACCAAAGGAAAAAGAAAAGAAATATGGGTTTTCTTTCAAGAAACGCCTGATTTAACGTCGTGGCATGCCGTACAATACCATTAATTGAAATGAATAACCGCCATGACGTGGCTATCTCCAACTTTCCCCAAGTAGTGCTTTACCCGGTGACCATTGACTCAGAATACTTCATTGTTTTTGTTATTCAAGTCCAATGCACCAAAAGGTGTCACACCCACAATTTCAAAGGGACCACTCCATTTAGACTTTAGCTTTCCGGGAAACATCCTCAACCTTAAGTTAAACAACAATACAAGATCACATATCTTGAACTCTTTATTCCAAATGTATTTGTCATGAAGATATTTTATCTTTTCTTTGTATAAGGACGAACTTGCATAAGGATGGTACCGGAACTCATCCAATTCATTCAAATGTGCAACCCTCAAGTTAGCGACTACATCCCGCTCAAAATTCAACTTCTTTAGAACCCACATGGCATTGTGCTCAAGTTCCACCGAAAAGTGACAAGCATTGCCGAATACCAACCGATATGGTGACATTCCGATAGGTATTTTGTAAGCCGTCCGATAAGCCCATAGTGCATCATTAAGCTTCTTGGCCCAATCCGTCCAATTAGCATTCATCATTTTGGACAAAATATTCTTTATCTCCCGGTTGGAAACTTCCACTTGACCGCTAGCTTGTGGATGATAGGGGGTCGTGACTTTATGAGTAACACAATACTTGCTAAGTAAAGTGTCGAAAGCCTTGTTGCAAAAATGTGACCCCCCCCTTATCGCTTATAATTTTCCGCGGAGTACCAAACCTAGTGAAAATATTCTTCTTCAAGAATGCCACCACACTTCTCGCCTCATTGTTGGGTAGACCAACGGCCTCAACCCATTTAGACACATAATCCACCGCGACTAAGATGTAAATGTTTCCACAAGAACTCACAAAAGGACCTATGAAGTCAATATCCCACACATCAAAAATATCAATCTCCAAAATGGTAGTGAGAGGCATTTTATTTTTCTTTGAGATTCCCCCGGACCGTTGACATTTATTGCATCTTTTCACTAGCTCACTTGCATCCTTGTAAATAGTGGGCCAATNATTTCTTTGAGATTCCCCTGGCCCGTTGACATCCATCACATATTTTCACTAGCTCACTACATCTTTGTAAAGAGTGGGCCAATAGAAACCACAACTAATCACTTTGGCCTCCGTTCCTACTCCACCATGGTGACCACCTTACGGTGAAGAATGACAAGCCCCAAGAATTTCACCTTGCACTTCTTCCGGTACACATCTTCTAATCACCCCATCCGTACAAATCTGGAAGAGGTATGGTTCATCCCAATAATAATCATGACAATCCCGTTTGAGCTTCTTCCTTTGGTTTGAAGAGAACTCATCCGGAATGATTCCACACACAAGGAAATTTGCTAGATTCGCGAACCGTGGCACTTCTTTCATTGAAATACCCAAGGGTTTCTCATCGGGGAAGGAGTCATTGATTTCAAGGCCATCATTCTGCCTCTCCTCCTCCTAAAAATGAGAAAAGTGGTCCGCCACTTAGTTTTCACTCCCTTTTCTATCTTGGATGTCAATATGAAACTCTTTAAACAAAAGCACTCATATCATCAAACGAGCTTTGGAGTCCTTCTTTCTCATAAGATAACGAAGCGCCACATGATCTATGTGGATAATGACCTTTGCACCCATCAAGTACGGGCGAAACATCTCAATTGCAAACACAATTGCAAGGAGTTCTTTATCCGTAACAGTGTAGTTGACTTGGGCACTATTAATGGTCTTACTAACATAGTAGACCGGATGAAAAATCTTATTGATGCATTGCCCCAAAACATCCCCAACAACTACATCACTTGCATCACACATGAGTTCGAAAGGGACAAGCGGTGATGATGGGAATAGTTGTCAACTTTAAATTCAATAATTCAAAAGCTCTCCTGCAATCATCATTGAAGTTGAACTTAGCATCTTTCTCAAGAAAATTTCACAATGGATTCACCACCTTAGAGAAATATTTAATGAAGCGTCAGTAGAAACCCGCGTGGCCTAAGAAACTCCGCACACCCTTTACCGAAATTAGATGTGGAAGTTTAGAAATCACCTCATTCTTTGTCTTGTCACCTCATTCTTTGCCTTGTCAATTTCAATTCCATTCTTTGAGATTTCGTGAACAAGGACAATGCCTTCCTCTACCATGAAATGACACTTCTCCCAATTGTTTCTTCACATCTTGCCAACACTTTATCTAAATTTCCAAGACAATCATCAAACGAATATCCAACCACTGAGACGTCATACACGAAAACTTCAAGGTAGTCCTCCACCATGTCAATGAAAATAGCCATCATGCACCTTTGAAAAATCGTCGGTGCATTGCACAAACCAAATGGCATCCACTGGAAGGCGAAAGTACCATAGGGACATGTAAAGGTTGTTTTCTCTTGATCCTCTGGAGCAATAAACATTTGGTTGTAGCCCGAATACCCATCAAGAAAGCAATAGAAAGAATGACCGACCAATCTATCAAGCATTAGATCTAAGAAAGAAAGTGAAAAATGATCCTTCCTTGTGACTTTGTTGAGCTTGCAATAGTCCATACACACCCTCCATCCGGTCACCGTTCTTGTAGGAATCAACTGATTCTTATCATTAGTGACCACCGTCATGCCCCTCTTCTTTGGGACACATTAAATCAAAGAAGTCCACGAACTATCGGAGATGGGGTAGACAACCCCAGCATCCAACCACTTGATAATCTCCTTCTTGATAACTTCTTACATAGCCTCATTGAGTCTCCTTTGATATTCAATAAATGGTTTGGCCCCTTCCTATAAGTTGATCTTATGCAAGAAAAATACGGGGCTTATTCCCCGAATATCCGCCAAAGTCCACCCAATAGACTTCTTCCTCTATTGTAGCACCGCCAAAGTGGAGTCGACCTGCACGTTAGTCAAATAAAAGGAAAGAATAAGCGGTAAAGTAGAACAATGACCAATACCGAAAATTTGGAGGAAATGGCTTCAACTCCAAGGTAGGAGGCTATTCAATAGAAGGCTTTGTAGGAGGAGTTGTCCTATTTTCAAAATCCAAGGACAATTTTTGGGGTGCATAGTTATACGGCCCATTCCTTGAAAGAGTTCACACATTCCATGAAGCAATCCATATCGTCATCATCAAAGTTGAGCAAGATGGCCTCCAACATATCACCTACATTGATCATAGCACTTGGATCATGAATAGTAACATCGGTCACTAAATCCATAAAAGAGCACACCTCATTTCTATTCGGTTGCTGCATTGACTTACACATATAAAAACCCACTTTTTCATCACCAACCCAGAATGTAAGTTCTCTGGATTCAACATCACAAATATCATTTCCCGTAGCATGGAAAGGTCTCCCAAGAATAATTGGAACCTCATAGTCAACTTCACAATATAGAATGACAAAATCCGCTGGAAGAATGAATTTATCAACACAAACTAAGACATATTCAATCACTCCCAAAGGTCTTTTCATAGTTCGATCGACCATTTTCAATCTCATAAAGTTGGTCTTGGTTGCCCAATTCCCAAGGTCTTGAAAACCAAATAGGGCATCAAATTAATATTTTTCCCAAGATCACAAAGAGCTTTTGAAAACTCGGCACTTCCAATTGTACAAGGAATCGTGAAAGCACCGGGATCTTCCAACTTAGGAGCCATAGAGTGCATAATTGTACTCACTTGATGGGTGACTTTGATGGTTTCAAAATTCACTGATCGCTTCTTTGTCACTAGATCCTTCATAAACTTTGCATAGTCGGGCATTTGTTCCAAAGCTTCAACTAATGACACATTGATTGAGAGACTCTATATCATTTGAATGAACTTCTTGAATTGATTCTCATAATTTTGATTGGCAAGTCTTTGAGGGTATGGATGTGGAGGCTTAGGCAATGGTGCCTTAGACTTTTGCACTACCGACTCCGGTATGTCAATAATGTGATCCCTAGACGAGTTCACCTCGTCTTGATTCTTTTTCACACTATCATCAATATCAATCTGAACTTCACTATTTGATTGTACCACATTGTTCGGGGCCTCTTCTTCTTGTACCACTTTCTCATCATCCACAAGTTGCCTTTGACTTGAGGTGGGTGCATTCTCACCTCTTCCACTTCTTGTGGTAATGGCCATGGCATGCCCCGTGTTGTTTCCACCCTTTGGATTTACTACCGTGTCACTTGGTAGTACCCCCTTAGGATGAGAATTTAGAGCTTGAGAGATTTGCCACATTTGCACTTCTAAGTTGCGGATTGATGTGTTGTGTGAGGCAAGTTGGGCATTTGAATCGGCATTCTTTTCCATTATTTTCTTGAAAATATTCTCAATACGCCCTATCTCATTGTTTAAAGAACTTGAACCATGAGAAGGATAAGACGGCGGGTTGCTCGGTTGTTGATATATCAGGGACCTTTAAAAACCTGACCCCCGGTTGCCTTGATTATTGTTCCATCCACCTTAATCATTACCCCCCCCCCTAATTTCCTTGATTATTGCCATTCCAATTTCCTTGATAGTTGTTGTTATGCCAATTTCCTTGATTGTTGCCACCACTCCAATTTCCTTGGTTGTTAGAATTCCAATTGCCTTGATTATTTTGAGGTCGCCATTGTTGTTTGTTTGGGCCTTGAAAGTTATTTCTTTGCCCTTGAAAGTTGTTCACGTATTGCACCCCCTCTTCTTGTTCATTATAAGAATCACCTTAATCAAAACCACTATCTTCTTGCATATAATTCTCCACTCGATTTTGCAATTGTGGACCCTTGGTCCTTGTTTTGTTTATCATCATGTTCACCCCCTTCATGGAATTGACTTGCTTAGGATTTTGCATTAGTTGAAGTTGAGCCTTTTCTAGTTGATTCATGGTAGTAGTCAATTCTGCAATGGCTTGTCCGTGGTCATGCAACTCTTTGTGAAGGTGGAACACGTTCGGATCACCTTGTGGAATATTAGCCCAGGATTTCCACGCCGATGATGTTTCCGCCATTTTATCCAAAATCTCACATGCCTCCGCGTATGGCGTAGTCATAAAGTTAACACTTGCAAGTTGATTCACTACATATTGGTTGGTTGTGTTAATCCCATGATAGAAGGTTTGTTAAATAATGTTTTCCGTCATATCGTTGTTGGAATATTCCTTGACCATACCGCTCCCAAATCTAGTGTAGTGGTTCATTCGGCTCTTGCCTTGAATGCCAAAATCTCATTTCGAAGTGTAGCCATGTTCCCCGGAGAGAAGAACTTAGAGATAAATGTTTCCGCCAACTCATCCCAATTGTTAATGGAATGGTTCGACAAACGTTCCAACCAATCTAAAGCTCCCCCCTCCCTCCCCAGAGAGAAAGGAAAAGCCTTAGTCTTAATGCATCCTCGAAGACATTTGTTTGTTGCTCCCCCAACAACCGTCCATAAACCCCTTCAAATGTTTGTATATATTTTGACTTGGAGCACCGGTGAAGAAACGACATTGCTCTAGAAACGTGAGCATTACATTGGTGATTTGAAAGTTGCCCGCCCTAATACGGAGAGGGACTATTGCACTGGCATATCCTTCATTGGGTAACACCCGGTGTGGAGCCGCCCGAGGTGGAGGTGGGGTTGGAGCGGGGACATTGTCATGAGGCACTCGACTTCTTATATTGGCTTGAGTTTTAAGAGAAACCTCATCAACTTGGTCACCCTCGGCATCCACATCCCCCAAAGGCAAATTTCCCAGCTCATTGTTCGCCATGGCTGTACCTACGATTTCTCAAACAAGTTAGTAACACGGAAGGAAAAGAAGATATTCCAAAAAACACACCCAAATATATAGCTAATACTGTTTTAACACCCCGGCAACGACGCCAAAAATTGATCACGTCTACAACACACCTCAATAAGAGATATGGCACGGTAGTACGTAATAATAATTACCCAACTAGGAGTCGCGGTCGAATCCAGTAGGAGTTATTATGGGAGTTAGGAGTATATATTTGAAGCAAGAAAATGGGTTATCTAGATTGCACTTCCACGGCACAATTTTATTTTCTACTTATAATGCTAATCTAACGGTTGCAAAATAAGGGAAATAGACTAGAGATAAATATTTTTTAAGGTTTTCTCCAATTGGGTAAAAGGCCTAGAGTTGTGACCATAACCTAGGTGTTTTCCTAATGGGATAAAGACGATAATGCTTATTTTGTTGATTGGTGTGTATTATATCTCATAACTCTACACTACCCACACGATACCTCTCGGTCAGAGAGTAGTTTTGCCCAACTTGTCTTTCTCAAGACCAAATGGGTATCAACCAAAATAGTGGATAAGAGCTCAATTCGGGTTATTAGTATCTCTAGATTGAACCCTTTAATTGGGTTAATCAATCTCTCAATTGACTCAATTCCTTGTTAGCTAAGTTATCCTAGACCATGTCCATCTTTCTCAAGTAGAGACTAAGTCAAATAGGTATGAATCAACGTTTACAACCATTAATTCTAAAATTGAAGCATGAACTAAGCTAATAATCAACACCCAATCATAAACAAGTACTAAATTAGGTACCCATAAAGTTTACACACTAGGGTTGGGTCACAACCCTAGTAAGAGTCCAGCTACTCATAATGGGTTTTGAAGAAAATAAAGAAGAAAAAGATAATTAAACTCATAATGGAAGATTAAAATGATGAAATCTAATATAAATACACCAAAATAATGTAAAACTCCCTAAAGTAGTAAAGAAAAATGGCTACAGCAACTTCAAATGTTCAAACTTGACCTAATTTTGTAAAACTCGTCTATACTAGCAAGATTGTTTCAGCTAGCAAGAAGTGGAGTTCTGTTGCCGCATATTTCTAAACTGCTGCCGCGAGGCAATCTTCTGTGGCCGCACAATTCTTGCGCATTCCGCAATTCACAAAGGCTCATGGACTTGGTCTTTTTGCATTCTCTCTGCTCTTTAACTCCTAGCCCAGTTCTACGGCCGCATATTGCTGAAAGGTATCCTACATTTTTCTTCTTGTTTTGCAGCCACAGATGGAATTTTGCGGTCCGCATTTTCTTCTGCGGCCGCATAATTCCATCCGCGGATCGCACATTTGTGCTTCTGCGCCCTTTATTTCCTTCTACTTCGGAATACTCCTTTTTGAGTCGGATTTCATCTCGGGAGACCAACAGCATTTCTGCAATTTTGCATAATTTTATTAGTTCTGGGAACACAATTCAATACTTTCGGACAAAAACAAAAGCTAAAAGGTGCTAATAAGCAGTCAAAATCTCCACCTATAAGTACACACTTCTACTTGCAGACCACACTTCTAGTATGTTGCGCACCTTCTTGACTTGTGAGTCGGAACACTCCTTTTAGAGTCGAATTTCTTCATAAAAGCCCAAATTTCCAAGATTCTATCAATTTTCACACTTTCATTAGTTTTGGGAACATAAATCAACACTTTCAGACTAAAATAAAAGTAAAAAGGTATTAATAAGTGGTCAAAATCCACACTTATCAACTCCCCTAAACATAAGTCTTTGCTTGTCCTCAAGCAAATAGATTATTTCCCACCTCCTCAAAGTGAAAGGTCATTTCAGCGAGACAATGGTAAGCAATTCATACTCAGTTGGAACCAACAATTACTCATCAAGTATTGACTTTACTCATCAAGGACCCTTGTTCTATCATGTAGGTCATGGTGGACCCCAAACTCTTCCTCCTCTACATTTTATTTTCCAAGCTCACTTCAAAAGTTAGCACTCAATTTAAGATTCATTAAAGGATTACTCTTCTCTCACAAGAGAATGTCACAAGTATGGCTTCAAGTACCATAGGCTTTCCCCCCATGTAGATTACCACTAATGTAAGCTCACTCGGTTCGAAATCAAGTATGATTTATTTCAGGTTATAATAAAGGATTTTGGATTAAGGTAGGATACCATATGGGCAAGTGGTTACACCTTTCCTTAAGCACTCCACATTTTCATTTCTCGGCTCACGATTACCAATTCTTAGAGGCATTCTCTTTTTATTGGGGGATAGAGAGACTTGACATCACTCTTTCTTGCTAATTTCATTCCTTTTCTCCCTTAATGATCATGTTAGGGATCATTACCTCTTTTTGATCATGTTATGCCTTAAGCCACTTATTTCACAAGAGTGTTAAGGAAGGTCTGGGTACCAAGAGAGGATCACGACAAAAGGGTAAATACTTATAACATGGTTATCAAATGAGAAAAGCTAGAGGCTCGAAGGGGGTTGACTAGGGATCACGACATTGGTTGGTAATAGAAAGCTAAAACGGGACAAGGAAAGCTCACAATAATTTCTCAAACCAAGCAAAATTTAATATTTCGCCTTAAAGTACATTCGGGTCAAGTTTTAGACCATTCGCACAGATACTTGGACTAGCAACAAATCATCTCACCCCTCACGAAACTAGACCGTAAAAGAGGATAGAGTCTAGAGATTACAACAACCACACTCAAGTTTAAAGATCACTATGGTCCAATAAACCACTCGATGATTGCCCAAGTCAACTCAAGAGTCTCAAAGTCACTAACTAGAGATATTTTCTTTCAAAACCCTTGTTTCAAACCATAAACATGTAGTTAAGTGGGTTGGTGCCAAATGAAGCATGAATAACTCTTTTTCGAGAATGACTTGGTTAGTCCTTTTATTCATTACTACTACTATTATTATTACCTACACACAAAAATGGACTCATTCCCTTAAGAAGGTTGTCACGCCATCCATCGTTGGGACGAGTCACCTGGTTCACACGAAAACTACCTTTGGAAAGAACCATGGCATTAAGAAAACCAAAGGCTTATTATCTACGAAAGTATACAAGGAAGATACTAACTAAACAAGAACTAAAGTGAAAAAATAATGAAGCTAATGAACAATAACTACTAAAGATAGATAAACTACAAATAAGAAAATGAAGAGAATCATCCAATTATTACAGTCCAAATGTATCCAAAATGTGTCAATGTATCAAATAAAATCCACCCCCACCCCAACCCCCGCCAAATAAAAGTAAGCACTATCCCCAATGCTTAACAAAATAAGAGTGTAATCTCCCGTAGGGTCAGCCAACGGTATCTCATCATTATCAAATCTAGGCATGGCGGGAGTAGTGAACATCGCACGCACTACCTCAGCAGTGTCGGTAGCAAGGTCTGGCTCCTGAAACTAGCCAGCTGGTGAAACTGGTGCAAATGGTGCTGATGGATCTGGTGCAGACTGGTGCAGGTCAAGTAGCATGTCAAAAGGTAGATCCCCCATTGTCGCAAATCTGGTCACCATCTTTCTGAGCTTGTCAACTGATTTCTTGCTTGCCTGGGACTTCCTCATCTTCTTTACTTATTTACCCAATGCCTCAATAATCGACCTGTATTGTTCCAGAGTGTTCATGATCATCTTCTGGATGTCTAGAATCTTCTGCAACTTCTCATCAAGATCAGAGGGGACATGTGGTGCTTGTGTAGATGACTGTGCTGCAACAGTACTAGATAAGTCAGACATCTTTGAAGTTGTTTTCTGCATCTAGTTGTTGAGACTCGCCAATATTTGGGAGACTCGCAAAGCGGATAATGGAGTTGTAGGCATGGGAACTGGCCTCAGAGCTGGAGCAAGAGCTGCTCTGGGGGCTGTGAGAAGCTGAGGATGATGGCAGAGGCATAGCAACAACACTAGAAGAGGGCTCAGCAGAGAAGGATGGAATGTCTTCTGTCTCAGTAACTACCACTGTCGGCTCATTAGACCGAACTGTGGTGGTAGAAGGTTGGGCTCTCTTCTTTGGGTTGGTCTCATCCATCAGTGAATACTAGTCAAATGGCTTCTTTGACTTCACCTTGGTGTCAAATGATCTCAGCTCTACCTTTGCATCAGTGAGGTACATTGTGATAGTGTTGGAATAAGGGTAGGCTAAGCTAGTTTGTTGTTCTATCAATGAAATGTTGGCCGACATTACAACACCCACATTAATTGGGTACCCGGCCATGATGGAAGCCACATGAACAACCTGAGGAAGAGGTAGATGAGTCTTATTCTGGCGTGGATCAAGTCTGCTACAAACAAAGGTCTACCAGCCCTTCGCCTCAAAGCTCAATGTGTTCCACCGAATGGGAACTCCAATAGTAATCCATGGTGGTGGTGGCCCTGGTGGTGTTAAATACTCAGCCATCCAAGGCTGGACTTTTTTCTTCATTGCACATTTCTCCAGATACTCCATTAGCTCCAAGTTCTCAAATCCCAAGTAGGCGTTTAGCGTATGCTGATCAAACCTTACCTTGAGGTTGCGTACTTTGGTCACCTTCGTCCCTTCTTGATGTGAGAAATATTTGCGTAGAACTCTCGGGCGAGGTACTCCTTGGCATCCTCAACTCTCTCAGTAAACCACATCCAACCCTTTCTTGCTCTAAACTGCCTCAAGATCACCAGGTTGTATTTATCCAAATCCTTCAATAGGAACTGTCGCTCAAGTGTCAAAGATCTCACTGGCCACCACATACAAAAATCAGTGAAGTCAGCCAAGCTGACAAACCTATCCTCACATATATCTTTATTCTTTGATCTTTCCATACCCGTGGATGTATCATCTCCCCATCTAATATCATAGGGGATATCTTGTACAATTTGTGCCTCTGCTTCTACAGTAGTTGCTGGCTCAGAGGTCTGGCTAGCAGTCCCTGACCCCTCGGAGGTGCTGTGAGATGAAGAGGGCTCATCCCTAAGCTGAAATCACCCATGTGGCCTAGACTGAGTGGTTGTCTGCTCCTCCTGAATAGAGGCTGAGTTGCCCTCTGAAACATCCCTAGAAGAGACATAGTAACTAGACTTGGAGTGTTCTGCACCTTTCCCTCTGCCTGTTATGGCTTTCTTTCTGATGGTTCTAGGCTGGCCAAGGGGAAAGGTACCGCTACTTCGACCCCTAGAAGATTCACCTCTTCCTTTTGAAGTGTCACCTCGGCCTCGCGATCGAACAATTATCTGTATCAAAGAAAAGAAGATTGTTAATTTCAAGTTATCATTCAACACATTCAAGACTTTTGTATGCAAGGGAGGAACATGGGGACACAATAGGGTTATGACTAAAACAGAAGGTTGCAGGACTTGGGTTTTGCGGTGCGCACATTTTTTATGTGCGACCATAGAAGTGAATTACGGTCCGCGAAAGTTTGATGTGCAGCCGCAAAATGGAAGTGTGGTCCGCACAATTGCAAGTGCGGCCGCACTTCAAATTTTCAAAGTTTAGAGGCTCAGAAGCCTCTCTGAAGACTGCGATGGCCGTTTTGTGGACGCAAGAGAAATTTGTGGTCTGCACATTTTAAATTGCGGCCGCAGCTACACTTGCTTCACTAGTTGCCTAGAACTCCTAATCTGCAGACTGTACAATTTCAAGTGCGGCCGCAGATTTCAAAAACTACGTACAGTCAAATCTTTCTACTTTGATTTTTCAATTACTTGCACAAATAGACATGGCAACATGGTATAAACACGAAATTTAACTAACCTAATCCCATTAGAGCATGTATTATGATTAGCCAGTTCAGATCTACCCCACATGGACACATGGATGAACTCTAATAACAGATGGCCTAAAAAGAAACTAAAATTGTTTTAAAAAAAAATTAAACTAACAAAAAAATTTAACATGAAATAAAGCATACCATATAGAGTGAGTGAAATGGGTGAATAAGCATAGGTGTTTGTGTGTGGGGACAGTGAAAATCTCTCAAGAAACTCAATCAGAGCAACAGCGTTTGTTAAGAGAGTGAAAAGTGTAAAATAACTTTCAAACTTCTATTTATACCAAGAATTTTTAAGAAGGCAAAGAGTCAAGTGCGGCCACACAATTCCATGTGCGGTCCGCACTCTGTCACCTGGGTCAATTGTTTTTGGTCTTATTGTGCGGTCTGCACATTTTTGGATGTGGCCGCGAATTTCACGTGCGGTCGCACATCAGCCTCCACACTAACAAGCTCAAACTTCAGAGAGTTAACATTTTTACACTTTTTCAATATTCCAATTGTGCGGTCCGCATGAGAAATGTTGGGCCGCAATTTCCCTCCTGCTATATCACACAGAAATGTGCAATCCGCCCAAATAAAGTGCGGTCCGCAGATCCTTGAACACTTAGCCATTTGTTTTCTAGTCACCTTTCTTTCAAGTAACACCCAACCTTGTAGCACACTTCAAATCAAGTTAGAACACAAATAACACCCAACTACAAAATAAAAAGGAAAAGAATATGGGTTGCCTCCCAAGAAGCTCCTGATTTAACGTTAAGGCACGACACAAAATACCCTTAAGTGAAGTGAATGACTGCCACCACGTGGCTATATCCAACCTTGCCCAAGTAGTGCTTCACCTGGTGACCATTGACTCAGAATATTTCATTGTTTTGTTCTTCAAGTCTAATGCACCAAAAGGTGTTACACCAACAATTTCAAATAGACCACTCCACTTGGATTTTAGCTTCCTGGGAAACATTCTCAGCCTTGAGTTAAACAACAATACAAGATCTCCCATCTTGAAATCTTTATTCCAAACATATTTGTCATGAATATATTTATTCTTTTCTTTGTACAAGGACGAACTTGCATATGCATGGTACCAGAACTCATCCAATTCATTTAAATGTGCAACCCTCAAGTTAGCAGTTATATCCCAATCAAGATTCAACTTTTTTAGAGCCTACATTGCCTTGTGCTCTAGTTCCACCATAAGATGACAAGCTTTTCCGAATACCAACCGCGATGGATATATTCCGATAGGTATTTTATAAGCCGTATGATAAGCCCATAACACATCATAAAACTTCTTGGACCAATCCATTTGATTAGCATACACCATTTTAGACAAGATACTATTTATCTTCCGGTTGGAGACTTCCACTTGCCCACTAGCTTGTGGGTGATAGGGAGTCATGACTTTGTGAGTATCACCATACTTGCTAAGTAAAGTATCAAACGCTTTGTTGCAAAAGTGTGACCCCACATCGCTTATGATTGCATGTGGAGTACCAAATCTTGTGAAAATATTCTTCTTCAAGAAGGTCACTACACTTCTCACCTCATTGTTGGGTAAAACGACGGCCTTAACCCATTTGGACACATAATCAACTGCGACCAAGATGTATGTATTTCCACAAGAACTCACAAAAGGGACCATGAGTTCAATATCCCAAACATCGAAAATATCAATCTCCAAGATGGTTGTGTGAGGCATTCATTGTTCTTTGAGATTCTACCGGCCTGTTGACATTCATCATATCTTTTCACTAACTCACTAGTATCCTTGTAAAAAGTAGGCCAATAGAAACCACAACTAAGCACTTTGGCCGTCGTTTTTGCTCTACCATGATGACCACCATATGGCGAAGAATGACAAGCCCCAAGAATATTACCTTTCTCTTCTTCTGGTACACACCTCCTAATTACCTCATCCGTACAAGTCTGTAAAAGGTATGGTTCATCCCAATAATAATCTTAACAATCCCTTTTGAGCTTTATCCTTTAGCTTGAACAAAACTCATCCGGAATGATTCCACACACAAGAAAATTTGCTAAGTCCGCGAACCATGGCACCTTTTTTATTCAAATTGCCAAAAGTTTCTCATCGGAAAAGGAGTCATTGATTTTAAGTACATCATGCGACCTCCCCTCCTCCTCCAAATAAGACGAATGGTCCGCCTCTTGGTCTTCACTACCTTTCCTATATTGAATGTCAATATCAAATTGTAACAAGAGTACCTATATCATCAACCGAGCTTTGTAGTCCTTTTTACTCATAAGATAGCGAAGTGTTGCATGATCTGTGTGGACAGCAACCTTTGCACCCATCAAGTATGGGCAGAACTTCTCAATCGCAAACACAATAGCAAGGATCTCTTTCTCCGTAACGGTATAGTTGACTTGAGCTCTATTCATAGTCTTACTAGCATAGTAGATTGGATGGAAAATCTTGTTGATACGTTGCCCCAAAACAGCCCCAACCTCTATGTCACTTGCATCATACATGAGTTCAAAAAGGACACTCCAATTTGGAGCGGTGATGATGGGAGTAGTTTTTAACTTGAGCTTCAACAATTCAAAAGGTCTCATGAAATCATAATTGAAATTAAACTTGGTATCCTTCTCAAGAAGCTTACACAACGGGTTCACCACTTTAGAGAAATCTTTGATAAAGCGTCGGTAAAAACCCGCATGGCCTAAGAAACTCTGCACATCCTTCACCAAAGTTGGGGGTGGAAGCTTAGAAATCTCCTCAATCTTTGCCATGTCAACTTCAATTCCATTTCTTGAGATTTTATGGCCAAGGAAAATACCTTCCTCAACCATGAAATGGCATTTCTCCCAATTGAGTATCAAATTGGTTCCTTCACATCTAGCCAATACTTTGTCCAAATTTTCAAGACAATCATCAAAAAAATCCCCAACCACCGAGAAGTAATCCATGAAAACTTCAAGGTAGTCCTCCACTATGTCCGTAAAAATAGCTTTCATACACCGTTGAAAATAGCCTTCAAACCAAATGGCATATGCTTGAAAGCAAAAGTACCATAGGGACATGTAAAGGTTGTTTTTGCTTGATCTTCTAAAGCAATGAGAATTTGGTCGTAGCCCGAGTACCCATCAAGAAAACAATAGAAATCACGACCGGCCAATCTATCGAGCATTTAATCTAAGAAAGGAAGTGGAAAGTGATACTTCCTTGTTACTTTGTTGAGCTTGCGATAATCCATACACACCCTCCAACCGGTCATTGTTCTTGTAGGAATCAATTCATTCTTGTCATTTGTGACCACCATCATACCCCCTTCTTTGGGACACATTGAACCGGAGAAGTCCATGAACTATCATAGATGGGGTAGACAACCTCGGCATCCAACCACTTGATAATCTTCTTCTTGATAACTTCTTGCATAGCCTCATTGAGTCTTATTTGTTGTTCAATATATGGTTTAGCGACATACTCCGACTTGATCTTATGCATGCAAAAAGATTGGCTTATACCCCAAATATCCACCAAGGTCCACCCAATAGCCTTCTTTCTCTTCATAATTTCAAGATCCAAGGACAATTTCCGGGGTGCATAGTTGTACAACCTCATTACTTGCAAAGAGTTCACACATTTCATGAAGCCATCCATCTCGTCATTATCAAAGTTGAGAAAGACGGCCTCCAACTTACCACCAACATTGATTGTAGCACCTGTCTCATCAACAATGACATCGGTCACCAAAACCACAAAAGAATACACCTCATTGCCATTTGGTTGCCGCATGGACTTACACACGTGGAATTCCACTTTTTCATCACCAACTGGGAAAGTGAGTTCTCCGGTGTCAACATCACAAAGAACCTTATCCATAGCAAGGAAAGGTCTTCCAAGAATAATGGGTACTTTATAAATAACCTCACAATCTAGAATGACAAAGTCCACCGGAAGAATGAATTTATCAACCCAGACCAAAACATCTTCAATCACACCCAACGACGATTTCATGGTATGATCAGCCATTTGAAATCTCATCGAAGTGGGTCTTGGTTGTCCAATCTCCAAAGTCTTGAAAACCGAATAGGGCATCAAATTTATACTTGCCCCAATCATAAAGAGCTTTAGCAAACTCGACACTTCTAATTGTACAAGGAATCGTTAAAGCACCGGGATTCGCCAACTTAGGAGCTATTGAATGAACAATTGCACTCACTTGATGAGTGACTTTGATAGTCTCAAAATTCATTGACCGTTTGCTTGTCACTAGATCTTTCATAAACTTTGCATAACCGGATATTTATTCCAAAGTTTCGACCAATGGCACATTGATTGAAAGACTCTTCATCATTTGAATGAACTTGTTGAATTGATTCTCTCCATTTTTCTTGGCAAGTCTTCGAAGGTATGGAGGTGGAGGCTTAGGCAATGGTGCCTTTGCCTTTTGCATTACCGGCTCTGGTATGTCAATAATGTGTTCCCTAGACGGGTTTACCTCCTCTTAAATCTCTTCCACAGTATCATCAATATTAATCTAAACTTCATCATTTGGTTGAATAACATTTTTTAGGATCTCTTCTTCTTGCATCACTTGATAATCATCAACAAGTCGCCTTCCACTTGAGATGGGTGCATTCCCGCCTCTTCCACTTCTTGTGATAACTGCCATAGCATGCCCCGTATTTTTTACCACCTTTTGGATTTACCACCGTGTCACTTTGTAGTGCACCCTTAGGATGAGAATTTAGAGCTTGAGAGATTTGCCCTATTTGAACTTCTAGGTTGCGGATTGATGTGTTGTGTGAGGCAAATTGGGCATCCGAATCGATATTCTTTTCCATCATTTGCTTGAACATATTCTCAATATGTCCCATCTTATTGTTTGAAGAACTTGAACCGTGGGAAGGATAAGGAGGTGAGTTGCTCGGTTGTTGATACATTGGGGGCCTTTGAAAACCCGACCCCCGGTTTCCTTAATTGCTACCCTAACCACCTTGATTGTTGCCTCCCCAATTTCCTTAGTTGTTTCCACTCCAATTTCCTTGATATTGTTGTTATGCCAATTCCCTTGATTGTTATAATTGCAATTGTCATGATTGTTTTGTGATCGCCATTATTGCTGGTTTGGGCCTTAGAAGTTATTTCTTTGCCCTTGAAAATTGTTCACATATTGCACTTCTTCCTCTTGCTTATTTTAAGAATTATCTTGATCAAAACCGCTATAATCTTGTACATAGTTCACCATTCGGGTTTGCACTTGTAGATCCTTGGTCCTCCTCTTGTTTACCCGAACATTTACTCCCTCTATAGCATGAACTTGCTTAGGAGTTTGCACTTGATTTAGTTGGGACTTTTCTAGTAGAGTCATGGTAGTGGTCAATTCGGCAATGTCTTGTCCATGGTCTTGCAATTCTTTGTGAAGGTGGATCATATTCAGATCACCTTGTGGAATATTGGCCCAGGATTGCCAAGCCGACGACGTTTCTGCCATCTCATCTAAGATTTCACACGCCTCCGCATAAGGCGTAGTCATAAAGTTCCCACCATCTAGTTGATTCACTACATATTGGTTGGTGTTGTTAATTCTGTGATAAAAGGTTTGTTGAATCATTTTTTCCATCATATCGTTGTTGGGACATTCCATAATCATTTTTCTATAGCGCTCTCATATTTTGTGTAGTGGTTCATTCGGCTCTTGCTTAAATGCCAATATCTCATCTCGAATTGCATCCATGTACGCGGGAGAGAATAACTTAGCAATGAACTTTGCCGCCAACTCATCCCAAGTATGAATTGAATGATATGGCAATCGTTCTAACCAATCTAAAGCTTTCCCCCGTAGAGAAAAAGGCAAAAGGCTTAGCCTAAATGCATCCTCGGAAATATTAGTTTGCTTGCTCCCCCAACATGTATCCACAAAGTCTTTCAAATGTTTGTAAGTATTTTGAGTTGGAGCACCAGTAAAGAAACCCCATTGCTCAAGCAAGGTGAGCATCACATTGGTGATTTGAAAGTTGCCCGCCCTAATACGGGGAGGGACTATTACACTAGCATAACCTTGGGCAATATCCGGTGTGGAACTACTTGTGGTGGATGTGGTGGAGGTGGGGGTGGAACGGGAATATTTTCTTGTGGACTCTGACCTCTTCGTTGTGGCACTTGAGGTACCTCATCTACTTGTTCCTCCTCGACATCCAGTTCCCAAAAGGCAAATTTCCAAGATCATTGTTCATATGTTTGTACCTATAAATTCTTAAACAAATTAGTAACACGGAAAGGAAAGAAGATATTCCAAAAACACACTCAAATATATAGCTAACACCATTTTAACTTCCTGACAATGGCACCAAAAATTGATCCACGTCCAATTCATACTAAATAGTGAGTAAAAACGGTCGTTGGAAGAATAGTACGCAATAAGAGTCAGTGTCGATTTTCACAGGGAGTTTAATATGGGTGTTAGGATGTACAATTTATGAGATTAAATGAAATAACTCAATAGCGATTCCAAACAAGGGATTTTGTTTTCTACTTCCAAATTAACACTAACAATTATAAACTAATGAGAAGAAACTAGAAAGCGAGTAATTATTTTTGTTGTTTTTACCAAATGGGTAAAAGGCCTAGGGATGTAACCTTCACCTAGGAGTTCTCCTAATGGGTTAAGTACATTAACACTTATTTTATTGATCGGGGTGTATTATAGCTCTCAACTCTAAGTTACCCACTCAATACCTCTCGGTCATAAAGTGATTTTGCTCAATTTTGCTTCTCAAGCCCAAATGGGTATCAAGCTAAATAGTTGATATGAGCTCAAGTCGGGTTTTCCCTATCTCTAGTTCAAACCCTTTAATTAGTCTAGTCAAATCCTTAAATACACCAATTTCTTGTTATCCAAGTTTTCCTAGTCTAGGTCTCTCTTTCTCAAGTAAAGACCAAGTCAAAAAGGCATGAATCAATGTTTGCAACCATTAATTCTAAAATTAAAGCATGAACATGGCTAAATAACAAATACCCAATCATAAAAAAGTATTTAATTAAATACCCAAAAGGTTTATACATAACCCTAGTAAATGTCTATCTACTCATAGTAAAAAAATAAATAAAACAAAGAATAAATACTAATTAAACCAAACAACAACAACAACAACAAACCTAGTTTTATCCCATAAATGGGGTCTGGGGAGGGTAGTGTATACGCAGACCTTACCCCTACCTCATAGAGATAGAGAGATTGCTTCCGATAGACCCTCGGCTCAAGAAACAATGAAAATAAAGCACCAAGTAACAAAGAATGTTAGCAACAATGTAACATAGTAACGTGTGTGAATGCCGCAACATGCGTAATAAATAATCATAAATAGGAAATTACAAAAACAGTCCTAGTACTATTGAATGGCCAAGGAGGAACACACTACTATCTGTCAACCTACAACCCTAATCCTCGACCTCCACACATTTATATTATGGGTCATGTCCTCGGTAAGATGAAGCACAAATTAAACCCATAATATAAATTATAATGATAAACTATGATGTTATTATCCCAAAATGATCACAAACTTCCTAAAATGGAAAACTACAAAGGCTACAGCTGAGAGAAGTTCAAAACTTGACCAAAAAATGTGATTCCCGTCTATTTATAGTGGCCCGAAATTTGCTGACAAAAATGCCCCTCGGGAGGTTCTGCGGGTGCACAATTCCATGTGCGGTCCGCATATTGCTTGAGTTTGCAGGAGACTAGATTCTGCAGTTGCACAATTTGCTTTCAGCTTTTGCGGCCGCACAATTCATGTGCGATCTGCACTTCACGCAAGGCTACAGCCTTGGTCATTTGCACACTCTCTAAACTACTTGAATTCTTATCAATGCGGACCATGTTCTGCGACCGCACAAATTATGTGCAGTCTGCACTTCTGCTTCAATTACTTCTAGGCTTCTTCATCAGTTCTGCAGCCGCCAAAAGAGTATTTAGCGGTCCGTACTTGATTCTGCTGACCGCACTTCTAGTATGTTGCGCCCCTTCTTACCTTGTGAGTCGGAACACTACTTTTTGAGTTGGATTTCTTCATAAGAGCCCAATTTTGAAAATTCCTGCAATTTGCACACTTTCATTAGTTTTGGGAACATAAATCAACACTTTCAAACTAAAACAAAAGTAAAAAGGTACTAATAAGTGGTCAAAATCCACACTTATCATATTCGAGACTGAATTTCGAGGGCTCAAATACTATCTATGTTATAAAGACGGTCTGAAGTCTCCGATCTTAGACCGGTCTTCAAAACTAGGATAGCACGCTTATGGTTGCCTCGTTAAAAACCTTGTCGTAAAACCCACTTCGGGAAAAAATAGGTCCAAGGGAAAAAGAGTGCAACACGTACTTTTAGACCTAATCCTTAGATTTGACTTCGACTGAGTACCTGCACGGGTTAGTTCAAAGTGTAATAAACCGCAAAGAAGATGATGTTCATACCTTCGTAGTAGTATCATTTTAAGTGTGCCACATTCCAGTTTTTAGGTAGTTATATACCATTTATGGACCCCACCTGGTATGAGCCTTCCTCGATTATACCGATGACTCTCTACGATCATTCCCAGTTCGGGACTAGTTTCCCGTCATTCGAGTTCTTGGTATGCAGTGTAACTTTTCTCAATACCAAGTCCCCGATTTGGAAGTGTCAAACGTTTGCCCTTCGATTGTAGTATCTCCCCATTCGTTGATTTTGAGCCACTAATCGGACTAGGGCGGCTTCTCGCCTTTCGTCTACTAAATTTAAGCTTGTGGCCATGGCTTCGTCGTTTGACATTGCCGTAGCATATTGGAACATTAAGCTTGGTTCTCCTAACTCAACTAGAATCAAAGCTTCTGCACCGTGGACTAGATAGGACTGTGTTTCACTGGTACTCGACTTCGAAGTTGTTCGATATGCCCATAGGACCTCGGGAAAAATTTCTTTCTACTTTCTTTTTGAGTCGGTCAATCTCCTCCTCAAGTTCTGCAGTATAATTTTGTTTGTTGACTCCGCTTGACCGTTTGCACTCAGGTGTTAAGGGGACGATAGAATCTTTTTGTTTTTGGGTCTTCGAAGAACTTATTGACCTTGCCGCCGATGAACTGTCTTCTATTGTCACATATGATCTCGGCCGGTATCCGGAGCCGGCATATTATATAATCCCTGATGAAGTCGATGACCTCGTTCTCCCTAACTTTCTTGAACACATGTGCTTCAACCCACTTAGAGAAGTAATCGGTCCTAAGTAAGATGTACTGGGCTTTGCCGAGTGCCCATGGAAAAGGACCCACGATGTCCATTCCCCATTTCATGAAAGGCCAAAGAAAAAGGACCGGGCGAAGCATCTCTCCCGGTTGGTAGATCATCGGGGCGTGACTTTGAGATTCTTTACACTTTTGAACAAAGTCTCTTGCATCTTTTTGCATCTCGTTCCAATAATAACCAGCCCTAATCAATTTTTGAACCAATGATTCAGCTCCTGAATGGTTTTCGCAAGTACCCTCGTGGACTTCCCTCATCACATAATCGATCTCCCCGGGACCTAAGCACCTCACTAATGATTCGAAGAACGATCTTTGATATAGTTTTCCTCTATCCAAGCTAAACTTGGCAGCCTTAGTTCGCATGTGATGACGTCAACAACATACCTCGATAAGAGATAGGATACAGTCGTATGCAATATAAATTACTCAACTATGAGTCAGGGTCGAATCCACAGAGAGTTATAAGGGGTGTTAGAAGTATATATTTGAAGAAAGCGAATGGATTAACTAAATTTGCACTTCCACAAAGAGTTTTGATTTCTACTTCTTCTATTACTCTAACAATTGTGAGCTACGGAAAATAAACTAGAAATGAATGTTTGTGGTAATTTTCCAAATAGTTTAAAAGTCTATGGATGTGACCATAACCTAGGTGTTCGCCTAATGGTATAGAGACATTAATACTTGATTTGTTGATTGGGGTGTATTATAGCTCTCAACTCTACATTACCTACTCAATATTTGTTGGTCAGAGAGTGATTTTCCCCAATTTGGCTTTCGCAAGCCCAAATGGGTATCAAACAAAATAGTTGATATGAGCTCAAGTCGGGTTCTTACTATCTCTAGTTTGAACCCTTTAATTAAGCTAATAGAACTTTCAATTAACCCAATTCCTCTTTAGCCAAGTTATCCTAGACTAGGTCCCTCTTTCTCAAGTAGAGACTAAGTCAAAAAGGCATGAATCAATGTTTGAAACCATTAATTCTAAAATTGAAGCATGAACTAGGCTAAATAATTAATACCCAATCATAAACAAATATTAAATTAAATACCCATCAGGTTTACGCACTAGGGGTGAGTCACAACCCTAGTAAAAATCTAGCTACTCATAGTAGCTATTGAAAACAATAAAGAAGAAATGCACATAAAACCCATAATCAAAGATTAAATTGATGAAGTATAATGTTTAAAAACTAAAAAAATCAGAAACTTCCTAAAATGTCAAAAGATAACGGCTACAACAGCTTTAAACTTTAAAACTTGACCTGAAATTGTGAAACTCGTCTATTTGTAGTGGGCCAGAATTCGCTGATAAAAATGCCCCTCGGGAGGTTCTGCTGCCGCACAATTCCATGTGTGGACCGCAGAGTTCTTCAGTTGGTAGGAGATGGGATTCTGCAGCCGCACATTTCTAGATTGCGGCTGCGAAGTAACTTCTGCGGCCGCAAAAACCTTGTGCGGTCTGCACTTCAGTAAGGTGCCAGGACTTAGTCTTCTCCACACTCTCTGAACTTGGAACTATTTGTCAGTACATACCAAGTTCTATGGCCGCACAATTCATGTGTGGTCTGCACATTTGTCAAAATTCTGTTGGATTCTTTAGCTTGGGTTGCGGCTGCATATGGAATTCTGCGGTCCGCAATTGCTTCTGCAGACCGCACTTCTTTGTTTCTGCGCCCTTTATTTCCTTGTGCTTCGGAACACTCCTTTTTGAGTCGGATTTCATCATGGGAGACCAAACTTCCAACATTACTACAATTTGCACAATTTTATTAATTTTGCGAACACAAATTAATACTCTCGGACTAAAACAAAAGCACAAAAAGCAGTCAAAATAGCCACTTATCAGCAGGGCCCTTGATTCTTTGGGATATTATGGCAATTTCCCTTTATGAAGGTAGTCTATGTATTTGTTTCTCCAATCCCAAGTCAAGCTTATTGAGTTTACCTCGGCGTGACCTTTCTCTATCACTGAGTTCATCAATTGCACCACCGCTCCGAAATTGAATTCATTGGAGTTGACTGACAAACCTAGATTAGCCAATGAATCAGCCTCGTTATTCTGGTCTTGGGGTACATGTTGTACTGTCCATTCCTTAAACTGATGTAACTTCATCTGCAACTTATCAAAGTATCTCCACATCCGGTCTTCTTTTACTTTAAATGTCCCGTTGACTTGGTTAAAAATAAAGAAGGAGTCGCCCTTGGCTTCGATCACCTCAGCCCCCAGGCTCTTAGGAAATTCTAGACATAAAATCATAGCCTCATATTCGGCTTCATTATTAGTCAGTTTCACAGTTCTAATAGACTGTCTTATTATATTACTTGTGGGTGGTTTTAATATGATTCCCAACCCTAACCCTTTTGCATTAGAAGCATCGTCCGCGAATAGGGTCCATACCCCCGAGCTAGTCCCCGAGGCAAGCAATAATTCTTTCTCGGCCTTAGGGATCAAGGACAGTGTGAAGTCATCCACGAAGTCTGCCAAAATCTGTGACTTTATAGCAGTTCGGGGTTTGTACTCAATATCGTACTCGCTAACTCTACAGCCCATTTTTCTAGTTGACTCGAAAGCTCGAGTTTGTGCATAACATTCCTTAGTGGATACAAGGTCACGACACATATATGGGGACATTGAAAGTATGATTTTAGTTTCCTACATGCGCTTAATAAGGCAAGCGCTAACTTCTTTAAGTGAAGATACCTTGTTTCGGCATCACCTAGGGTTCTACTAAAATAGATAGGAAACTACGCATATTCTTTTTCCCGGACCAGGACACCACTTACCACTACCTCGAAGACTGCCAAATAGAGGTATAACTGTTTATTTGTCTTTGAGGTGTGCAGCAAATGAGGACTTAATAAGTATCATTTGAGTTCCTCTAAAGCTTGTTGACATTCCGGGGTCCAAGATAAGTCGTTCTTTTTTTTAGTGATGAGAAGAATCGGTGGCTCTTATCCGATGACCTAGAAATAAATTGGCCCAATGCGGCTATCCGTCTGGTTAGTCTCTGTACTGCTTTCAAATTGTCGACCATGATGATATCTTCTATGGCCTTTATTTTATCCGGGTTGATCTATATCCTTCGGTTAGATACCATAAAATCGAGGAACTTTCCTGAGCCAACTCCGAAGGCATACTTCTCAGGGTTCAGCTTCATGTCGTATTTCCTTGGTATGTCGAAGGTTTCCTGCAAATGTTTCAAATGGTCCTCTCCTCGTAGGGACTTAATAAACATATCATTAATATAAACCTCTATTGATTTCCCTATTTGTTCATCGAACATTCGGTTAATTAGGCGTTGATATGTGACACCAGCATTTTTTACTCCAAATGGCATCACGTTATAACAATAGGTACCGAATTTAGTTATGAAAGAAGTCTTCTCTTGGTCACCCGGATCCATCCGTATTTGTATATACCCAAAATAGGCATCGAGAAAGCTCAGCGTCTCATGCCCAGTCGTTGCATCGATCATTCAGTCGATTGTTAGGAAATAAATCCTTCGGGCATGCCTTATTCAAGTCCTTATAATCTACATACATTCTAAGCTTGTTTCCTTTTTTAGGTACGACTACTACATTAGCTAGACAATTTGGGTATTTAACCTCCCCAATGAAACCTATTTTTAAGAGTTTAGATACCTCTTCTTTGATGAATGCGTGCTTGATTTCGGACTGCGGCCTCCTCTTCTGTTTGACTAGGCAGAATTGCAGATCCTAGCTCAATATTTGTGAGTTGTCACCTCTCGCACGATCCCTGTCATATCTAAGTGGGACTAGGAGAAAAAATCGACATTAGCTTTAAGTAAATTAATGAGTTTTTTTTCTGAGCTCGAGGGTTAATCTCGTGCCCAGGTGTACCTTTCTATCCGATAAGTGCTCGATCAGTATGACTTGTTCTAGTTCCTCGGTCGTCGTCTTGGAGACATCGGTATCATCCGGTGCTACGAATGATCACAGGACCCCAAAGTTGTCTTCCTCATTCGTTGGTTATTTCTCCGGCCCAGTCGGGGTCGGGATCAGTGATTGCTATTTGGTTCCTTTCTCTTCGACCAACCCCTCAATTTTTGAAGTCGCGATTACGGGCACTGGGATCACTTCCTCGACAGCGAATATCTCCTTTGCGACTGGTTGTTCCCCGTAGACCGTTTTGATTCCGCTTGAGGTTGGAAACTTCAATGCCTGATGCAAGGTCGAGGGCACCGTCCTCATGCTGTGGACCCATGGTTCTCAAACAAGGCATTGTATCTCATGTCCCCCTCGATGACATAAAATTTTATTTCCTGGGTGGTCCCGGCTGTGTTGACTGGTAGGGTGATTTCTCTGTTTCTTGTCTCGCATGCCATGTTGAACCCGTTCAATACTCGAATTGTCGGTATGATTTGGTCCAATAACCCTAGGTTTTCCACGACTCTCTATTGGATGATGTTGGCCGAGCTACCTGGATCAATTAACTCACGCTTAACCCAAGATTTATTAATAAGTATGGATATTACCAAAGCATCGTTGTGAGGTTGAATTATCCCCTCGGTGTCCTCGTCTCTAAACGAGATGGACCCCTCTAGAACTTAGTCTCGAGTGTGTTTTTCCCTAGTGATAGAAACTTTGGTGCGTTTTATCATTGGCCCTCGTGGGACATCTACTCCTCCGATGATTATGTTAATCACATGTTAAGGTTCTTCAGCTCAATTTGTTTGTTGGCGTCCCTGTGTTTGAAATAATTTTTGGTTCGCTACTTAGGAATTCCCGAAGATGTCCATTGTTAAATAGACATGCCATTTCTTCCCTTAGCTGTCGACAATCCTCGGTCTTGTGACCGTGAGTACCATGATATTTATATATTAAGTTGTGATCCATCTGTGCAGGATCAGATTGGAGTGGCCTTGGCCATTTGGTCTCCTTTATGAGATCGATGGCCGACACTTTACTCATTGCATCTACGTTAAAGTTATATTCTGATAGTTTTGGGCTTCTCTGCCCCGAGTGATGTGTCGAAACCATATGAACTCACCAAACCTCGGTTGCTTGGACCTTGGTCGCTTCTCCTATCGTTCCTGGTCGGGTGGCGACTAGGTTCATTTTCCCTTCAATCCGAACTGGTCCTTTCAATATCGGAGGCGCTCCAGAATTTGATCGACCCTTGAATTGTAAGCCTCCACCTTCTTGTCACTGCCTCTATCTTCTTTTCGTCGGACTCCACCCATTTCGTTAGTGCTTCTAGCATTTTCATCACCTCGAAAGTTTCTCCGGGTCTGAACCCATCTGGTTCCGTGACAATCTGTTCGTCTCTCCGAGCATCTTCTCCGACCCGCTCGGGTTTGGCCGTGTTCTGTGCATGATTTTGACTCTGGAGTTGTGCTATTTCCACTTGTTGAGCTTGTAACATTTCAAAAATCAAACGTAAGCTAACTCCATCACCTCTCTATTCGGGCACTTCTCGAGCAGATGTCCGGGGTGCCCCCTAAATGCTATTTTTGGGATCGGTTGGTAGGTTGATATTGATAACAACTTGTGAATTGGCACCGACTGGGTCAGCGATTGGAACGCCATTAGGGTCAATAGGGAACACACCATTGTTTGGTACCACGTTATTATTTTCACTGTGGTGGCCTAACTCGGCGTCAACGTTCAAGTGAGTAGACTGAGAATTTGACATTTTGGATAAACCTGAAATCAAACTTCAAAGAGCAAGCATAAAATATGGTGTGTTATAGAGACTCATATTAAATCACCATTATTATTCTTAGCCCCAAGGTGGGCGCCAAACTGTTTACCCCTAAAATGAGTAATAATTAAATTTGTATGCGGTTTAAAGGATACGTGATTTAATTTAACACGAATAATCTAAGAACAACAAATAATTAAATTAAAGGGAAACAAAACGATCAAACCAAACGTGATGGAACAATTAAGCCTGGCTTTAAGTTTGAACGCTCAGACCGGTTCCGATCGAGCCCTCGAGATGAGCTCGGTTGTAGCTAAAGAAGTGAATAGTTGAAGAACAACTAGAAAACAATAACAAACTTTATTGCTTTGATATGTGTGCCAATAGCGGTTGAAAAGTGAAAAGGTACTTCTATTTATATAGTAGAGCAGTTTCAATACTAGTACAAGTCTAAATAAGGTAAAAATTATTCTCTTCTAGTAAAACATGATCAATAGTTGATATTGGACGAGATTCACGTCGTAATATCCGGTTGATAGCGGATATTTCAGCCCTTCGTTCGTCCTCTCCAACCGTCTTCCCTTTAGTCTCGATTCTTTATTTTGCTTGAGCTCGATTCTTCCCATGTTTGACCATGTCCGATTTTTGGTGCGTTAGTTGTCCCCCCGGGCTCTGATCCGTGGGAACCCTCAGCTTTACCCGAGCCTGCGTCGAATCACGTTGTCTCTCTTCTTTATCGAAAAATCGAGAGTAACTTTATTCCCGATTTTACCCGTACACAAGTACTACATTTCTTCTTATAGTTACGGAATGGCTCTCCTGCATATAATATTTGAGAAGGTATTGTTTGGATTCTGTCTCGTCTTCTGTTTCTTTTTCTTCCCCTTCTTTTTGCTTCTCTTGCTTTTACTTTTCTATATATATTGAATACGAATCTAAAAAGAAAAATTGCAGCGTCAAATTAATTCTTTTTTTCGTATTTTACTTTATGGTATGTGATGTCATGATGGAATAGAAAAGAAACTTAACATATACTACTATTAAAAGATTCTCTTCTAGATCCTGGCATGATGGAGATATTATACCATAGCATGTCATGAGCAGGGGTAGCGTATATTAAAATAATTAATTTTTTAACAAGAAAATAATATGACAATGCTTTGAAGTTGATATATCTTGAAATCTTTATAATATATAGCACAATAAATTAGAGGGAGATGAGTGGTAGTAGTACTATTTTATTGCGAAATTGTGATAATAATAGGACAAATCTGAGCTTAATGAAACTGTAACTTCCTTGCATCCACAATTTTATCATTCTATAAGAGTCCCCCCTTTTCTTTTAGTACTTCTTTTACAGTCACACCCTCGTAACTGAATCAGAAACTACTGGAAAAAGGAGAAAAACTGGAAACTTAAAAGGGAAAAGAAAAAGAAAAACAAGAGATTACATCAGTTGAGTATAAAATTATCTTAGTGCTAGTGTTTGGCCTTGCCACAGAGAATGGCATTTGGTGGAATATCATATTCAGTGTAAAGGCTATGCTCTGTATTCCACACTCTGAAATATGTTTCCTGTCCCAAATATCTCCTTGGCCATATTGCTGACCTCAAATTCCACATTCCTTTATTGTCCAACGACACCAGTATTGTACTCCATGAATTTGGATACACCTGAATTGTGCATCTGCTTGTGGCATCTACTAGATTGTACTTTCTTCTCATTGTTGGGTTCCACTGCCCAGGCCCATACCTTTAAAAATAACCAAATCATAGAGTGAGTAGTGAGAAAATTGGAAAATAATATATGTATTAGCTTTGGTATTATTAATATATTATTTGATAGTATTTTTTAACTTATGCATAACTAATCATGACATTAGCAATACCATAATTTTTAATACATGAATAAGTATGTCCTTTCAAAACCTTTAACATATACCAGACTAAACCGTCGATAACAAATAATTTCAGCATTACTAACCCTATTAAATATTGAACCCTGCCCAACGTCCCCTTAATGTTAACAGTACAACAACGAAATATGATAATTGTGCCTCAAACCCCAAGCAATAGTTTGAGTCGAATATATAAATTCGTATTGACCATGTCATTCTATTTAAACTCATCTTAAATCAATATTATATACTAGAATAAAAATAAATGCATTAGAAGTTCTCAGGACTAAATGACTAAAGAAATATTTAAAGTAAACATACTAACACGACTAAAAAGATACTCAAAATACTTGTAGTATTAAATCTTGAAGAAACAGCTTAGGAAAATTTGACATACCCGACAGCCCAGAAATCATAGCCATCAAAATGATAAGACTGAATGGTTTTCTCGTTGTTTTGGAAGACAATTTCAGTGAAGTCATGAAGAGAGAAGTTAAAGACAGAAGTGCCAAGAACAATTGGACCAGGTGGAGGATTGTCCTTGATTTTGTTCAGCTGAAACACTCCAGGAATGTTGTAAAAATCAGCAATCTTCAATGGAGTGTCTGGGTTTATGTAAGAGACCTTATTTATAGCATAACGCCTCTTTCCGTTGATTTTACCAGCAGAATTTGCCAGCACAAGTGTCCTCGTCACTGGTACTGTCCCGTAATGGAATGCTCCTTGTGGATTCGGCCTCGCAGCATTTGCCGTCAAGTTCCATCTTCATGATTGACAGGACCAAAAAAGGGATGTTAATAAGAAGGAACATAGGCAGTGGTAGAGCAAGAGATTATGGTAAGGGAATTTAAGAAAATAGAGAACATGAACTTTCTTATGGAAAGGGAATTCAAAATTTTTTATATGTACAAAGAAATATTTACTCTATTAGCGGTATAGCTTTGAATCCCCTTTATGGCATGCGGCTCCGCTGAACATAGGAACAACAGAGCAAGCATGGCTTGGGATTTAAGTTATATATACTGACAGTTTAAAAATATTTTATACCGTTAGTATAATTTAACCAGTTATAATATGTTAGTACTCAGGGGCGGATTTATAGAGTATTTTATTGAGTCACGTGAACTCATGGTCTTTCTCTAAAACTAGGTATTTTATGTGTGTATTTTCTAGAATTAGTCTAATATATATATGTTGGCGCTCATGCTCTGCAAAGGCTGAATATAATGGTGCACTTGGTTTAATATTAAGTTATTTATCCAAATGATCAATTCTCACTTAATACTTTTTTTTCTCCTTTGTTAGTGGTGCACTAATGTTATGGAAATCCTAAATCTGCCTTTGTTAGTATTTGCTATATTTTCCAGTTTAACTTATTATGTTTATTACATATAGTTACATGTTATTACAGCTGACTATACATAGTGAAATTGAAATATATAGAACTTAAACTCTATCACAAAAACAAGGAGAAAAAGAACGTAAGAGTGCATGTACCTAATGGTTCTGGCTTGTTTCATTGACCAGTGAATATGGTAAGTAGGACCAATGGGCAAAGGTTTGGAAGCAGGGGTATTAGAACCTTGATAGTGAAGGATGGCAGTTGCTGTTAAAATTGGTTTAGTGAAACGAGTGGATGCCACAATAAAATAGTCTTTCGGATTGGCATGTAAAGTCACCAGAAAAGCCATGGATTGGCCAACATGAATGTCGAACGATTCATACACTTCTTGCATGGTATGTGCTCCTTCCACTTCCACCAACTTTAACGTGTGACCTTGGATTCTAATGTTAATCGATGTTGTTAATCCCACGTTCGACACCCTAAATAAGTATGTATAACCTTAAACAACAATCATCGTAAAAAACGAGATCAGTAACTTAAAATATAAGGCACGTTATCTACTACAAGCAACTTATAATATATTGTTACAATGAATGCGTACCTTTCATGCCGGTGAATTTAAAAGAATTAGGGCGTCCATTAATGAGTAGAGCATCTGGAAAAGGAAAAGAATTCCCCTGGTCTAGCCTTTGCTTCAATACCTATAGTTGTAGGCCAGAATGTCAACCATTCGAATGAACTTATAATTTACAATCAAATTAATTACTTATATTAACAGAAAATTAGGAGGAGATTGGACTTATTACCTTGTTATCCGTCTTCCACCAGTCACTAACAAGCAGAGTAAATTCCTCAAAAGGTTTAGGATATGGGACTGGAATAACAGACCTAGCTAATATGTTCAATCCTCCAAAACCACCAGCAGCTCTGTGCATTAACGTGGATGGGAAATATGTAAACGTTCCGATTTGATCTTTCATTTGCATTTTGTAGGTCCATTGGCTGTTTGGTGGGATTGGACAATTTGTACCAAGAACTCCATCTTGCCACGAGCTCTTCCTTTGTTTCACACCGTTCCTAATGATTCATTCACATCACAAAAATAGTTGATCAACATATTTTCCTAGAGTACTAATTAATTAGGTGAGCTCATAGTGTAAAATATTATTTTATACTGGAGTGCATAGGTTTATTTGTAATCAATGGCATGTAACAAAGTAAACATGACACAAAAATTCAGTGACGCACCATGTTATGAGCAAAGGATCATCCAGCTTGTTAATGACTGTAATCAGAACGTTGTCATTAGTTACAACGTTAAGGGTAGGACCAGGAAACTGCCCATTAATGAGGATTCCCTGCATGAATTCCATAGAATTATATGTTAAACATTAACTACTTATGTATACTTTATAACCAAAATAGTACTCAATTAAGTAAGGTTATCAAAATTTAGATGCTCGAAAATTTACCCTTTGCTTGACCCCAAGAGGAGCGATTTGTCCATAGGTAACAGTCCAAGTTTCATATTTGTATGGGTCCTCAGCCCTCACGACGGAAGCAATCAAGCAGGCCACAGTTCCAAGTAAAAAATGTAGGAATATGGCCCGTCTCATATTATCTCAAATATTTGTACTCCAAGGTTTCTGCCACATATAATTAATTATATATAAGATCGCACTTCTAAGAAAGTAATCTCACATCAATATATTGCTAAATGATGCTCTTTGCTCTTTCTCTTTTCTTTTTGGTCAGCATAACGAAGAAGTCCAGTTACATGTATTATGGGCATCTAATAGTTTGAAAAATGCCTTTCAGTACATAAAAATCGCTATTAAATTACTAACATGATAGACTAAAATATGAATGTGAAATGTCAAACTAAAATACAAGATTAAAAATGAAATACATGGCAAGAAAGTGCATGCTGACCCTCTCCATTTAATTAGGACCAATGAGAAAAGAGAAATAAGTCCAAGAAACAAATTAAAGAATGTAGAACACTTACCAATTAATAGGGAAAATGAAGGAAGAATAATGAATCTCCTAAAAAGTGACGAGGAGATAAGAGAAAAAATTGCACGAAGTAGATATGTATATGGGAATGCGAAGTTATACGGAATATATATAAGAGACTAAGAGAGGTGACTGCAGGAAACTGAACTTGCCATAATTAGCTATACTAAGCCATGAGACTATTGAAATGCATACAACGCAAATTTCAAGAAGAAATTGAAGCTCATCTACGGCGCACTTTATGCTCATTAATGATGCCTCTTGCTTTACCTTTGGCTTCAACTACTGTAGTAGTAGTAGTATAGTACTAGTACAGTAGTACTGTATATTAGGAAGCTCCCAACTCCTCCTCAAGGAGTTAATCATTATTTTTAGGTGAAAGAAATACCCTCTCTACTCATCTTATCTACTCCTATTTCTTGTTGTTTCATAGATTAGTCATTTTTGCTTTTACTTTTGCTGTATTTAGTAATGATGATAACATGAGTTTGCAAAATGAGGATTCATATTGTTAACCTTTACTTGTTAGGACTAAGACGTAATTATTGTTGTTTATATAGAATTATTTCCAAAATAATTAAGAAATCATTTATTACTTAATATTTTTCAAATCTACCATTTTCTAATAGTTGAGTGTTAGACGTTTAAGGAGAAATAAAACACCATTTAGACAATTACACTGATAATTAAGATTATTAATTTCTTTCTTAAATGGTTTACTTATATTAAAAAACATATAGTAATATGAAATGTTGGCAATATAATATAATATATTTTAGAGTTTTTGTACGTCCTTGAAAATAACTTTTAAAGTATCATTTTTCTGTCCTTTAAATAATGAGTTTAATTAAAAACGATACTAATTGGAACACAAAGGTAAATTTAGAAGGAAAAAAAACATAATAAATAATCTTATATTTTTCTAGATCCTTAAATATTTCCTAACAAATTCAATTTAACAAATTCACTAGTAATATTTAGAATTGAAGGGAGTATTAAATAAACAACTATTGATGATTGGATATTTTCTTCCGATGCAGTAGAGTAGTTGTTAAAACAAAATCCATGTGTTTGTCTTTCAGATTTGGAAGCGTCGGTGGTCATGAGAATTAAAAGGGAGATTTTTCGAAAAGCGAGAACGTTGAATCCAAGAACGGATCATCACTAAATAGTGCTCTAATTTTCCAACTCAACCAAAATAATGAAGGCTATTTAATTGATAAAAGGAAGTGAGATTCTATGTTGAATTAATTGGGTGTAAATACTTGCTTGAATAAATACCAATCATCACTAATGAAATTCAGGTATTACAGTGTGCTAGCCCATGCTTAAGATTTAAAGTACCACCTGCATGCAAAGGCGCATAGCATGTTAATAAACAAAGACAGAGGGAGGGTTTTTTGGATCTAAACCTAAAATTTAAACATCAAACTGAACTAAAATTTTATGGAGTTTCGTGATGGATCTGGCGGCAACATTTATCTTTACTGCTTCATTCCCCATATTGTATTTTCGCTTTTCTCAATCGTCCTTTGGCTCTCCGCCTTTGAAGTTTTTGATTTATTTTAGTTTTGCTAGTACTTCACTACTTCCTTTCGTTCATTAGATTTTAACACATATGGAGATCTAACTACGTAATAATAATGAGGCAATCATTAAATTCGAATCATAATACTAAAATTTAAACAATGACATGTATGTATAATTTAACTCTTTAAGAGTAATATATAAAACAAAAAAATGACGGTAAACCAACCAAAAACCTTTTTCAAAAAAATGCTAGTATTGGAAATTTTAATACATGGTACTCCTCTTTGTGTGTGCGTGCGTCGATCTTTGGAGTCTCTGTTTCTTGAAACAAAAGTATAGTAGCATGGAAATTGGAATAGTTGGCGCCAACATTGACGTCCATGGCAAGTTTGAATCCTTTTTCGATCAATATTTTTGAATTGATAGAAATCTAGATCTTTGGCAATATATTGCCTTTAGCAATTATATATCATATCCGTTTTTGTCGTACACTTGTTTTAAGATTTTACTTTTACCAAGTGCTCTATAGGATTAAATAAAACTCATTTAGCATGGATTTGAATTATATGCATTGACAATATAAATAATTTTTATGTTATTAGTACAATTTAATTTGTTGTATCAGGTTGTGTTTCTTATTCTCTAAATGACAAAACTTCATGACAACGATTAATTTTCAATTACATGGGCTAAGTGTTTGACCCAAAATTTAGATCTAAATTTAAACAATTAGATTTTTTAATAGAATAAAGTTAACTTTAGCCAATATTAATATCCAAAAGATTATTTAACTGATTTCGTAGCAAAATATCACGAGTGTCGTTCAATTAACAATAAATATGCAACGGTAAATAATATTCAATTGACCAAGAACAAAGAGAATAGCATTAAATAGTAATAAATGATATATAATGGCATTTATGAGCAAGTGAGTCAACCGAAAAGCGATGAGATTCTTTGATATTCTTCCTCACAATGATAAATGATTTATGAGCTCTTGAATATTCGGATTCTCCTTGGATTGTGGGAGAAGAATTAGATGCAGATCTATCGAAAAAGGTATATTTTGTATCTATGCAATAAAGCAAGAATACGCCGAGAATGTCAATGTGTTCTTTTTTACAATGAATGTCTAATGGCCTCTATAGCCACATATCTTTTTATTTATAGAGGCACATGGGCCACAAAAACCCTAATAGTACAGATGGGAGGAATATCCCCTAGAATATTCTCCATAATGTCTTATCTCTAAAACTAGTTGTTACTACCCTTCTAAAGGGAGTGCTCGTCCTCGTTCCTCTGCTTAGTCAGCTCGACCTCGTCTTCGTCCTTCGTCAGATCACTTCGACCTCATCTTCGTCCTTTGTTGAAAAAACATCGATGACGCATGGCAGCCTTCGAAGACTCTCTTAATATTGACTTGGCCCACACATAACTAGGATAATTTTTAGCCTATACAGTTAGTCCCTCCGCTTCTTGAGATCGTCTTCGTGGGCGAGTTCAAGGAGCAGATAATAGTGTTCATGGTCGTCTTTGTGGTCTAGTTCACTGAACAGATAACAGTGGTCGTGATCGTTGTGACAAACAAGTGACGTGGCTCTTCGTGGGCCGCATTCAAACCCTTAAATTTCCCGGGTGATTTGGTGGAACCATCTGGTCCAAGAGAAAAAGTGATGTCATGACGCCATGCGTCATGATGATGTCGATTCCCGACGCATTGTGTTGATTCACGCGTGACCATTGATTGGTTATGCCATTTCGATTCTAGTGCCATTTATGATGAACCGTTTTGGATTTAGTGCTTTAATCTCTATAAATAAGGATTGGTTCTTCGTTATTCAAACTTTACTTCTTCTCATACCATCCTTTCTTTCATAAACTCCGTTTCTTTTCTTGAATCTTCTTTGCTTCCCGATTTTCAACTTTTTCTCATACTCTCGTCTTCTATAAGCTTCATAACTATGTCTAATATTTCCTCTAATGTTGATGAAGAGAGTCATATCGTTCCTTTGGTTGTTGTGCTCCCTGATCACGGGGAGGACACTATTGCCGTCGCACAAGATGAATCTCTTCCTTTAATGGAGGAGATCATTCCTCGCAACCCTGACGCGACGCTCGAACAATTTCTATCGTCGATGGCGCCTAAGCACTTGGCTGAATTCAAAGCCAAGTTTGCCCCTCCCAACCACGTTGAACTGATCCCCGCTGATGAGGACGAAGTACACGTTCACCATCCCGGGTATTGTGCTCTCTACGCCTACCCGTTTACCATTGGCTATTCGCTCCCCCTTCTCCCGCCGGTGGAGGAGTTTTGCCGCCATTATGGTATTTTCCCTGCTCAGCTCACCCCTTATATTTATAAGGTCATCGAGATGCTTTCAAAATTTGCTGAGCTTGTTGAAGTCAAGGCGACGGTGCGACACTTAGTGCATCTATTCGCACATAGCATCTACAGAGGGACGATGTTGAACCTTCATCATCGTGGGGGAAAATGCTTGGTGGTGAAGATGGACGATAAGGGTAGTCAGCAATTCTAGATCGACTACTTCTATGTAAAGACTGAGACCGTTGTGGCTAATGTCGACGGCTTTCTTGAGACCTGGAACTATACACGTAAGTATTCGAGTTTCTTTTGTTTTTTACCTTTTGAAGCACTTTGTCTATCTCAAATTGGTCGAATAATTCTTCTTTCCCTGCAGCCAATAGTCGTCCTCCTACTCTGGCGATATGTATCACTAACTGGGTCAGGCAGGTTCTCCCCTATACTGTGGGGATTCGTACTGGCCGAGCTTCTTTCAGAAGTTCAGACCGGTCCTCCTTTCGACAAGTATATTTTCTCTTATGGTCGTGATCGTTTCTTATATTGGCTTGTGTCGTTGTAAACCCCTATGCTTCTTTTTCTTCAGGTTCAGTTAGGGGGTCTTCAACAAGGAATAGGGTGCCTGTGCCCACATTTAGAAGGAGAAGGGTTGCCACGCCTTCTTTCTTCGTCCCCGTCGCGGCTACTGCGCCTGCTGCCTTCTTCCTCCGCCCCCTTCCTAGCTGTTGCACCCGCCCCTCTGTCGTTTTCACTTATTGATGAGGATGATGAAGTCTCTCCTTATGATGGGGACCTAAGGCCCCGTAAAAGGAAGGTTGTGGATGTCGGGTGGAAGAGGGAGTTCCATTGGCCGTCGACTCAGTGGAGGAAGACTTCACTCTTCGGGAGACAACGATGATACACATCGGATACGGTGTTGGGGAGACCTCTGAGGCCCCACAACTAGAAGAGGCAAACGCGGCGTGTTGTTATGTCCTGAGGGGGAGATGGTCGTGGAGAGGACACTTGGTGACGGCTCTGCGTCTGTGAGGCAGGAGGAGACTTCATCTTTTAGGCCAGCAACGAATGCTTTTCCAGTCGTTGATAACATAGGAAAGGACGTCATCGTTAAGGGCGATGAATCAGGTTCCGACATGGACCCTGACGACCTTATAATGATTAATGGGGGACTCACCCAAATTGAGGTGAGGATGGAGGGAGGCTCGAGGACCATCACAATCCCAATGGATCATGATTTTCTGAGAAATACCGAGGAGGTGGTCCTCGCTCTTGGTCCTATTTGTTCTGACGCCGAGGGTGTGACCATCATGGAGATAAATGACAGTACCCTGTCAAAGAACATTGCCGGTTTTGCTCTCAGGTAAAGTATGGCTGTTGTTCGTTCTTTTCCCTTTGCCTTGGTGCATCTTATTCGAACTTGGTCAAATTTAACCTTTCATTAAATCGTGGCCGAGGGCCGATAGATGTTGTTCGAGCTTGGTCAAACTTAACCTTTCATTAAATCGTGGCCGAGGGATGATAGGTGTTGTTCGAGCTTAACCGTTCATTGGAAAAGTTTCGATAAACGTGTACTTCTATTATTGTAATGTTGTTTCTTTGATTACATTATTTTTCCCTTGGGCAATATTTGAAGAAAGTTACAAGTTTTGGGTGTTGGCTAGCGTTCCAGTCCCAGCATATCTAGTCCCTTCATTGTTTGACTTGGAGAATATGGAGGAGTCGGGCAATGAAAAATATATATGCTCTTGTGTACTTCAACTTGAAGCGTCCCACTCGTGGCCTCACTAAAAACATTCTTGAAAAAAATGTATTGGGACAAACTCAAGTAAGGGAAAAAAGAGTACGACTTACAGGGCATTTCTTGTTTTTTAGAAGTTGAAGTATTTGAGGTGGATGATATTCCAGTTGTTTGGCAGGGTTTCTCTTCCATGGTTTCCAGTTGGAACGAACCCTTGTCTAAGCTATAATTTTCTATGGTCCGTCCCAGTTGGTTCCCAACTTGCCTTCTCGTGGATCTTTGTTTGATTGGGTTTTGTCTTTGAGTCGTAGTCCCTGATCTTGAGCAGTCGGACCTTTGCCTTTTTGTTGTAGTAACGCTTTGCTTGTTGTTTCTGGGCAATCATCTTTATGTATGCCATATCTCTTCGCTCATCGACCTCGCCGAGATCTTGCCTCCTACTCTCGTCATTGCTGGTATTGCTTTCATGGGAGTACCTCAGGCTGGGTTCTCCGACCTCGACGGGTATAACTATTTTTGTTCCGTAGACTATAGAATAAGGTGTCTCTCATGTGCTTGTCTTAGGGGTGGTTCTGTGTGCCCATAATACTTCTGGGAGTATTTCCGGCCACAGTCTCTTAGCCTCTTCGAGTTTCTTTTTAATGATGTACAGTATGGACTTATTAGAGGATTCTGCTTGCCCGTTGCCGGCTGGGTGATAGCAGTTGAAAGTATCCTTTTAATGTGATATTTTTCAAAGAACTCGGTGGTTTTTCTTCCTGTGCCTGTTGTCACGGCTTATTTCTTTAGTAGGCCGAATCGGCAAATGATGTGTTTCCATTTGAAGGTAATTACCTCTTGCTCACGCACTTGGGCAAATGCTCCTGCTTCCACCCACTTAGAGAAATAGTCAGTTAAAAATAAAAGAAATTTTATGTTACCTCATCCTGATGGAAGTGGTCCCACGATGTCCATTCCCCATTTAATGAAAGGCCACAGAAAAGTGACGGGGTGGAGGTGCTCGCCTGCTTGGTGAATTATCAAGGTGTATTTTTGACACTGCTAGTATTTCTTAACAAATCTTAGGGCGTCTTTTTTCATGGTGGACCGGAGTGACTGCCACAATGACCTTCATGGACCTCCTCAAGGACGCGTTGGGTTTGATTCAAGCCTAAGCATTTTGCCAAGGGATTGTCGTACGTTCTCTTGTATAAGTCGTTGTGGAGGAGGTTGTACCTGGCAGCTTGCATTCTCAAATTTTTGGCTTCTTTTTTGTCGTTTGGGAGGGTGTCGTCCTGCAAATAGTTTATAATAAAATTGCGCCAGTCCCAAGTTAGATTTATAGATTTTACCTCGATATGATCCAATGCCGAGCTGAGGATGTGAACTACACTCTTATCCCCAGAGTTACACTTTTGGTAGCGGCGGCCAACTTGGCTAAACCGTCTACTTCGACGTTCTGATTTCGTGGAATTTGGTCGATCTGGCACTCGTCAAAACTGGGTAACAATCTGCAATTCTCGGCCTGATATTTATGCAACCTCTACTCTTTTATTTGAAAAGTCCCAGTAACCTGGTTGACTACGAGCTGCGAATCGTAATGAAGCTTTAATCGCTTCGCTCCGTACTTGAGTCACTATCTTAATCATCTAATTACGGCCTCACACTCGGCTTCGTTATTAGTCATGTTCGGGAATTTTATGGATTGGCGAATTATCTCACCAGTGGGAATGTCGGGTACGAGTCCCGCATGCATTGGATGTGTCGTCAGTGTGCAGGACCCAAAGGTCTTGTGTCTGAAAAGAAGCCTGAATGACTTCCTTTTCATCCTCCGGCATTACTTTTGTGCTAAAGTTTACGACGAAGTCGGCGAGTACGCACGACTTTATCGTTGTGCGATGCTGATAAGCAATGCCGTGCTCGCTTAACTCGATGGCCCATTTGGCCAGCCTCCCTGATAACTTGAGTTTGTGTAATATGCTTTTTCAAGGAAAAGTGGTGACGACCGAGATTGGGTGGCACTAAAAATAGGGTCTAAGATTTTGTGAAGCTACGACCAGGGCCAAGGCTAGTTTCTCAAGGTGAGGGTACCTTATCTCGGCGTCGACCAATGTTTTACTGATATAATAAATTGGAGATTTCTTACCTTTGTTTTCTCGAACCAAGACCGCACTTACTGCTACATCCGAGACGGCAAAGTAGACGAGGAGGCGCTCCCCGGGCTCAGGGTTTGAGAGCAGGGGTGGTGACAACAAGTACGCCTTCAGTTTTTGTAGTAATTGTACACACTTAGGCGTCCACTCGAGGTCGTTATCCTTTTTGAGTATGCTAAAAAACCTGTGACATCCATCGGACGACCGCGAGATGAATTTGGATAGGGCGGCAATTCGACTGGTCAGTCTCTGGACTTGCTTTTTAGTGGTCAATTATTCTGGTATCCCGTCGATAGCCTTGATTTGATTTGGGTTAACCTCAATCACTTGTTGTGATACTAAGAAACCTAAAAACTTTCCCAAGGCTACGATAAACGCACATTTCTTGGGGTTTAATTTCATTTCATACTTTCTTAGTATATCTAAAGCTTTATATAGGTGGACGATATGATCCTCTGCCTTTACGACTTGACCAACATGTCGTCGATATACACCTCTATGGTTTTGCCAAGTTGATCTTTGAACATCTTTGTGACCAACCTTTGCTTGTGTTCTTCAACCCAAATGGCATGACCCTATAACAATATCTTCCCATGTGGGTAATGAACATGGTTTTCTCTTGGTCCTCTTCCTCCATGAGTATTTGGTTGTAACCTGATTAGGCATCTAGGAAACTTAACAACTCGTGCTCGACCGTTGCGTAGATGAGTTGGTCGATATGTGGTAGTAGCAATGAATCCTTTGGGCATGCTTTGTTTAGGTCTGTGAAGTCCACACACATCCTCCATTTCATGTTTTTCTTTTTGACCATCACCATATTGGCTATCCATTTGGGGTACTTTATCTCCCTAATGGAGCCATTCGCCAATACCTTTTATACCTCTTCGTTGGCGGACTCATTGGTGGCGGGGTTGAACTTTCGTCGAACCTGCCTTACCAGGGGTGGAAAGGGTCAACATTTAACTTGTGTTGTGGCGATTTCTTTAGGGATACCTGGCATGTTTGCATGACTAAAGGAAACTACATCTACGTTAGTTATTAAAAATTGAGTAAATTTACCTAGTTCTCGGAGTTTGCAGCTGATGTAGGCCTTATTGCTGGGGTCGTTATGATCTAGTTGAATGGGGTCAAGGTCCTCTATGGTTGATTCAGCGGCTTCGACCGTTTCTGGATCCATAATAGTTTCCTCGTCTTCGCCTTGTAGTGACCTCGACCTTGCTGATTGTTATGCTTCTTTTTCCTTTCCTTTCCTTTTTTTTCTTGAGTTATCGCGTTGTCCGTGGCGATTCGGTAGCATTCCTGGGATGTACGTTGTTCAACTCGTATGCTGAATATTCCCCAAGGTATTAGGAATTTGATCACTTGTTATAGAATGGAGGGGATGTCTCTCATGGGGTGTATCCATGGTCGTCCTATGATGGCATTGTATGTGGTGTCCTGATCCATGATATGGAATGTCGTCTCTAGAGTCACTCTGCCAGCGAGAACGGGGAGTGTGATTTCTCGCGAAGTCCGTTCAACTCCATTGTTAAAAATCGGTTAGTGGATGCAATGTGGCACTATCCTGTTCTCGAGCCTCATCTATGCAAGGACTCGGGGATGGATGATGCACGCTCCCCTTTCGTCGTCTACCATAATTCTGTTAACATCGATATCTAAAATTCGTAAAGTAATGACAAGTGCATCATTATGAGGGAAAGTCACATTGTCGCCATCTGACTCGTCGAAGATGATACTTTCTTCGAGTATGTCATATCGTTCGTGAGTGATCAATCTTTTGGGATTATGGGTGGCGGTGAATTTTATGCCGTTGATAGAGGCATCGTCGCTGCCACCAATAATCATATTGATGGTACGAGCTGGTGACAGGGGATTTGGCGGGCCTGGAAGTTCTCGACCCCTTGCCAAGATGTTCCTGCCTTTATCGCTGAGCAGTTCTTTGAGGTGCCCTTGCTATAAGCAAGTTTGCCACCTCTAGCCTTAGGGTGATGCAATCTTCAATTTTGTGTCAACATTCTTGGTGGAACTCGTAGAGGGCATCAGATTTCCTTTTGTTTGGGTCCGACCTCATCTTGGGTGGCCATTTTACAAGCGGCATACCTCTGTCGTTCCTGTGAGTTCCTGATCTTGCCCTAAATGGGTCATCTTCATAAATAAAGGGGAAACGGGTGTCCTAACATAGAGCTAGTGTCGTTCCCTGCTTGGCCGCGATATTGGATGATCTCTCCTCATATTATCTCTACGTTTTTTCCTGGGCTCGGATTGTACCGAGGTGAGTCGTCGAGTTGCTCTGACATCGGCATAGTAGACATTATGTATTTCATCCTAAGTGGTCAGTGGATACTTCTTTGACTGACTCAGTAGCTTTCTGGTCGCCCTCGAACCTTCTCTACTCAACAAATTCTGAAAGACTACGACAGCCATTACTTCGAAAACATTTGGTAAGGTCATCCTCACCATGTTGAACCGGGCAAAGAAGTCCCTCTCTTGGGGATTGCTTGATGGCAAAGATGTTGTTTACTCTTATTTCAGCTTTCTTGGCCCCGGCGTGTGCCGTTACGAACTTATCAGCCATTTCTTCGAACGTTTCTATGGAACGGGCTGGTAACTGTGAATACCATGTCAATGCCCCTCCGGTGAGAGTTTCGCCAAATATTTTCAGCAAGATAGAGGACACCTGCTCTTTGGTGAGGTCGTTACCTTTTACAGCGGTAACGTAGTGAGTTACATGATCTTCGGGGTCAGTCATCCCATCGTATATTCTGAGATATGGGAGAATCTTGAACGTCTTCTATATGGTGTGTGGAGCCGCTTCCTCACTATATGGTTGTTCTATGAACCTACTGTCGTCCCTTTTTGGCAGCAATTAGGGGGCGCTAGGTATTTTGTCTACTTGTTCCTGGTGCTCTTTTATTTGGTCTCTGAGCACCTTGTTTTCATTTTTCATTTCTTCCATTCTTTTCAGCACGGCGGTGAGGACGTTATCACCTGCATATCAGTAATATTATGAGTTTTACCTGAAGTCGGAGGGTCTGGTTGGTCGTCTTGTTCATCCCCTCGTTGTGTTGCATGGACTCTCGTGGTTTTTGTGGTCGTCCATGGAGCTTGTTTACTGAGCACGCTGACCATGGTGTCAGTTAGCCACGCTTCGAAGAGCTTTTTCATAGCAGGTGGCATCCCCTCTCCTGCGGACGTGGAGGCTCCTTTCTCATTTGGTTTTGTTATGCTACATAAAGGGGGAGGCGACCTCTCCCGCCTGGGGGAGGTAGCGGGCGTCACTTCCTCGCCCTGGGTGTTATAGCCTTCGTTGATAGCAGTCATGAGGTTGAGGGGAACGTTACCTGTTACCCTCATTCTGTTTCCTTGGTTACCTGCCATGGAAATTTTCGTACGCACAGAGAGGATATATAAACCTTGTGGTATGTCAGATTAACAAGTCACGTGAGTTGTAGATCTAGTGAAAACTAAAAAATTGACTGAGAAAATCCCCACGGACGACGCCAAACTGTTTGACCCAAAAGATCTAGGTTTAAACAATTAGATTTTCTAATAGAATAGAGTTAATCTTAGCCAATATTAATATCCAAAAGATTATTTAACTGATTTTGTAGCAAAATATCACGAGTGTCGTTCAAATAACAATAAAAATGCAACGGTAAACAATATTCAATGGATCAAGAACAAAGAGAATAGCATTAAATAGTAATAAATAATACATATATATAATGGCATTTATGTAAATAAATGCAAGTGAGTCAACCGAAAAAGGATGAGATTCTTTGATATTCCTCCTGACAATGATAAATGATTGATGAGCTCTTGAATATTCGAATTCTCCTTAGATCGTGGGAGAAAAGTTAGATGCAGATCTATCGAAAAAGGTATATTTTGTATCTATGCAATAAAGCAAGAATCCTCAGAGAATGTCAATGTATTCTTTTTTACAATGAATGTTCAATGCCCCCTATAGCCACATATCTTTTTCTAGAGGCACATGGGCCAAAACACCCCTAATAGTACAGATGGGAGGAATATCCCCTAGAATATTCTCTATAGTGTCTTATCTCTAAAACTAGCCGTTAATGCCCTTCTAAAGGGAGTGCTCGTTCTCGTCCCTCTGCTGAGTCAGATCGACCTCGTTTTCGTCCTTCGTCAGATCACTTCGACCTCATCTTCGTCCTTTGTTAAAAACACATTGATGACGTGTGGCAGACTTCGAAGGGTCTCTTAATGTTGACTTGGCCCACACATAACTAGGATAATTTTTAGTCCATACTCTAAGAACTGTCTATTTGTAAATTTTATTCAACATACAGTGCCTAAGTTCCACTAAACAAAAGGGGAAGTTACATAATATACCCATTTGTAAAACTCACTTTTATGGTTTACCTAATCTTTGAAATTATATCAAATATCTCAAAAATATTACACGTTATACCTCCATATTCCAAAATATATCACAAAATTTTACTTTGGAATACAATTGATAAGTAGGGGTTTTGACCGCTTATTTGCTCTCTTTTACTTACGTTTTAGCCCAAAAATATTTAAAGGTATTCCCGAGAACTAACAAAATATACTTTCTTGCAGGAATATTGAGAAACGAGCCAAAAAAGTGAAAATCAACTCAAAAAGGAGTAAAACTGGACAAGAACCAAAATAAGGCAAAAAGGGCTACAGTGCGGACCGCACAATACTGTGTGCGGCCGCAAACTCTGAAGATGCACTGATAGAATTTCTTCACAGATTGCGGACCACACAATTATTGTACGGCCGCAGAAGACTAGATTCAGAGACTTATAGTCTGGGAGCTTAAAGATGTGCGGATCGCACTATTATTGTGTGGCCGTAGGATGCCAAAATGCGACCGCACTCATAAATGTGCGGTCCGCAGAATGAAGCCCAGATCCAGTTCAAGAGCAAGAGTGTGGCCACACTCAGTTGTTGCTGATTAGGTAAAAACAAGTAGTATTAATGAATAAATAAGGGTCAAGCATGCTTCACTTGGTACCAATACACTTAACTATGCGCTTATGGTTAAAAACAAGTTTTTGTAAAGAAATAGCCCTAGTTAGTGACCTTGTGACTCTTGTGTTGACTTAGGCAATCATCGGGTGATTTAGTTGAACCATTAGTGATTTTCAATCTTGAATGCGATTGTTGTGGGCCCTCGACTATATTCTCTTTGTTAATCCGGTTGTGTGAGAGGTGAGGTATTTTGTTACAAGTCCAAGTACTCGTGCGAGTGGTCTTGAACTTGCCCCGAATGTGTTTCTAGGCAAAATTCTAAGTTAGCCTGGCTTGAGAAGTGATTGTAGGCTTTCCTTGCCCCTTTTGAAACCTTCCATGGCCCACCAATGATATCATCCTTAGTAAACCCTTTTGAGCCGAAAATCTTTTTATTCGATAACTACATTACAAGCCTTTACTCATTTTATAGTGACTCTCTCTTAGCACCCAAACTTTCTTTAGCACTCATGTGATTCAAATGGCAAAAACATAAGTTTGGGGGAGAGACGAGGAGTTTAAAGATGATCTCAAGGAACAAAAAGATAAAAGCAATAAAGAAGAGGAAATGCAAAGAAAAATAAAGTAAGGACAAAAGAAAAACACAAAAAGAAAGTGAATAATGTAAAAGGGTCGAAAAGATGCAAAAAGAAAGCAAAATTTCAAAGCATGGAGATAATAAAGAAGTATGAATAGCATGACAAATAAAGAGTGATGTCAAGTCTCTCTAATCCCCCTAAGGGAAAAGAAAATGATTCAAAGAGTCGACAAAGTAAGAGACAAAAAGAGAATATGAAGTGCTAAAGGAAAGATGAACCAATTCCATTCCGATATTTTCCTCCCTAATCCAAAAGCCTTCATTACATGCCAAAAAATCTCTACATGATTTCAAGCCGAGCGAGCTTACATTAGTGGTGATCTATATGAGGGGAAAGCATATGGTACTTAGAGCCGGGCTTGTGACATTCTTTTGAGAGTGATGAGCGAATCTTTCTTGAGTCATTGAATTGAATTCTTCATTCGTGAGTGAGATGAGCTTCCGGAGAGTATAGGAGGAGGAGTTTGAGATTCACAGTGACCTGCATGAAAGTGCGAGCTTCCTTGATGAACAAAGTCAACCCTTGATGCTCAAGCGTCACATTAGAGCCATTTGTGCTTTAACATTCAAATCATAAGCTTGATAATGATTCATGAGTGTGTGGTTAATTGTTGGTCCCAATTGATTTGTGTTTGATTCAATTTAGGCCAGCTGAAATATCCCTTTTCTAGTGGAGGTGGGAAATTGCCTTAATTGCTTGAGGACAAGCAAAAACTTAAGTTTGGGGAAGTTGATAAGTAGGGATTTTGACCACTTATTTGCTCTCTTTTACTTATGTTTTAGCTCAAAAATACTTAAAGGTATTCCCGAGAACTAATGAAATGTGCTTTCTTGCAGGAATATTGGAAAACGAGCCAAAAAAGTGAAAATCAACTCAAAAAGGAGTAAAATTGAACAAGAACCAAAACAAGGCAAAAAGGGCTACAGTGTGGACCGCACAATACTGTGTGCGGCCGCAAACTCTGAAGATGCACTGATAGAATTTTTTCACAGAGTGCGGACCGTACAATTATTGTGTGATCACAGAAGACTAGATTCAGAGACTTATAGTCTGGGAGATTAAAGATGTGCGGACCGCGCTATTATTATGCGACCGCAGGATACCAAAATACGGCCGCACTCATAAATGTACGGTCCGCAGAATGAAGCCCGGATCCAGTCCAAGAGCAGGAGGGCGGCCGCACTCAGAAATGTGCGGTTCGCACAATTAGAGGAAGTGCGGCCGCATCTCACTTTTATGCGACCGTAGAAAGCCAACCTGACCAGTCAATCTCAAAGTGTGGACCGCACACATAATTTTGTGGCCGCACAACCTTCGCATGGGCAATTTTGTCAGATATTTTCAACTGGTATAAATATATCTTTTTATCATTTTTAGGTCAAGTTTGGTGCACCTGAACACTTAGAGCCGTTTTTATTTTACTGTATTGGATAACTTTGTACTAGTTTAGCATTTAAACATTAAATTTTATTTCCTTAATCAATTATTATGCATTTTATCTTAGTTTATTCTTTAATTTCTTCATTTTCCATGAGTAGCTAAACCCTTAGCTAGGGTTGTGACCCAATCCTAGTATGAGTACTTAATGAATGATTGATTTAGGGCTTATTTATGATTGGGTATATGATATTTAGCCTAGTTCTTGCTTGAATTTGAGAATTGATGGTTGCAAATATTGATTCATGTCTAATTGACTTAGTCTTTACTTGAGAAAGTGAGACTAAGTCTAGGAAAACTTGGCTAACAAGAATTTGGGATGAACTCAAGAAATTGATATCCCTAATTAAAGGGTCTAATCTAGAGATAGTAAGACCTGATTTGAGCATTTATCACTTGTTTCGTGAGATACCTATTTGGACTTGAGAAAGCCAAATTGGGCAAAATCACTCAAACTACTGAAAGGTATAGAGTGAGTAATTACGTGTGATTGCTATATTGTATACCGATCAACCAAACATGCCCTAAAGCTCTAAATCCGTTAGGTAACCAATTAGGCGGAAGTCGCAACCCTAGATCTTTTATAACTTGAAAAATAACCAAAACCAAAAACATTGTCTCTTAGCTTTATAATTACAAGCATTAGCGTAAAAGTAGAAGTAGAAACCACAATTGCAAATGTGGAAGTGTAATCTTAGGCATGTCGTACGTTCACACTAGGTATATACATAATCCCACATTAAGCTCCCTGTGGAATAGACCCCGACTCGCGTTGGGTTTTTATTATTGCATCGACCGCCTCGCAACCTAAATTAGTGGTGCGAGTTTGGGCGATATCAACAATCCAAACCTAACCTACCATAATATTCTCATTTGGAATACAATATTTTAACTAAACAAATCATAATATTTTAATTTGAAATACAATATTCAAACAAAACATACTGCAATATTCTAATTTGAAAAATCGAGACCTAGCTTATCACAATATTCTAATGAAGAGTACAATATCTAAACTATTCATAATATTCTAATTTGGACTATAATATTCAAACAAAATATACCATAATATTCTAATTTGTAAAATCCGAACCTAGCTTAACATAATTAATATTCTAATAAAGAGTACAATATCTTAACCAAACATGCCATATTTTTGTAATGAAAAATACAATATTTATATAAAATATACTATAATATTCTAATTTTTAATATATTATTCAAATTAAACACCCACGGTATTTTAATTTAGAATGTAATATCCAAATGGAACATACCATAATATTCTATTTTGTAATAAAGTATTATAACCAAAAATACCACAATATTCTAATTATGGAATACAATATTCTAACAAAACATATTACAGTATTCTAATTTGGAATATTAAAACCAAATATACTACAATATTTTAATTTGGAATACAGTATCCAAACCAAACATACGATAATTTTTTAATTTAGAATATAATATTCAAACTAAACATGCTACAGTATTCTAATTTGGAATACAATATCACAATATTCTAGTTTGGAATATACAGTATTATATTTAGAATACATTAGGTATATATGATAAAATAAATTTATAAAGTAAATATACAAAGTAAAATAAATATTTTAATTATATATGGTGCTAACTGATGTTTTCAATGGGCATACCGCGTAAATTATCCTAACAAGAAGGTTGGCCCAGTTTACACATGTAGTCTACTGTAACCGGGCTAGAAGGCGAAAGTTTTGGCCCAATAAAATCAACCAATGGGTCAGTCGGCGTTCTCGCTAATAGGGCTGATTATGCAAATGTCTATTGTTTAGATTTTGTTCCTATTTAGAAAAGTTGTGCAAAATATAGCCTTAGGAAATTACCCTTCCGGACAACGTAACATTTGAGTCTACCGTTTGCTCATGCAATTTTTAGTTTGTTCACAAAATATTAGACTGAGGTCTAATGTTGCAATAACTTACAAAATTCTAGATCGTGGTTATACATTTTCTCATAAGATTTTTAATTTTTCAAAAGACACTTTAAATCGTGGATTATAGGCCCATCAGTTACAAGAGAAATAAAAGAGGGTCATTTACTAAACAGGTGATATAAAAAAAGAACAACTGACGAAAACTTGTGTGCTAATAGTGACATTAAATTAAGAAATGAAAGTTCAGTATAATTTCGTCTAATGCGAAGTTCATTGCTTGCGTCTGATTAAACCAATCGCTTAATATATCAAGCAGTTAATCACTCCTTAATTTCAAACCAGTATAGATCGGGAATATATAATTACTTTTTATTCATTTCGCTCTACTTTTGCATTCTAAAATTGGTCAACAATACTTTTCAATGCAGATTAACGATCTCTAAGTTAGAGACTTATTTCAATACAACAATGCGTATACGCAATAATTTGCTCGGTAGAACTCTTTGGAGTTTCACTGCAAATAAACGAATATAAAGACGAAATTACTATCTAACAATGAACTTCGTATTAGCTGCATTTCAAAAACTAGCGTAGCCAACAACCATAAAATACAAAGGTATCTGATTACAACATAAGTAACCAAGTAATTATATTTTGCCGCAAATCTTCTCCTAGTCAACCTCTCATGACCAGTAATAAAACAGAAGCCTAAAGGACTCATCAAATTAAGGATGTCGACCAACAGCTTTGCCACATAGAAGAGCATTAGTAGGTATGTCATATTCATTAGCTAGACTTTGGGTTGGGTTGTAGACCCTGAGGTACACCTGTTGTCCAAGATATTGCCTATCCCACATTGCTGACCTCAAATTCCACATTCCTTGGTTGTCCAATGATACCAATATAGCAGTCCAGGATTTTGGATAAACCTGCAAGAACCATTCCATGTTCATGATTAGGACTATATATTCAGATAAGAGTTAATTTCACGTATAATCACTCAACCATTATAACAACAAAACTTATCCATCAGGGTGAATTTACTGTGCGACTTTACTATTATACTAAGTAAACTTCAATTACTTTAATGTGACAAAAGATAGTTATAATGGGTAACAATCAATTAGAACTGCTGCACTACAGTGGCTGAATTTGAAGTTTACCTGTGTAGTATGTCTAGTAGGAGCATCAACAAGATTGTACTTATTTCTACTTGCTTGAGTCCATGTGCGAGATCCAAAACTGCAGATTTTAGCAATAGGAAAGGATTAGAAAAGTCAGCCAATTATATCACTGGGAGCAATGGAAAACTTTGAAGTATTAAGACATACCCGACGACCCAGAAGTCATAGCCATCAAGATGCCAAGATTGCATAGTAGCCTCATTGTTTTGGAAAACGATTTCGATGAAATCATGGTGAGAAGCTGGAAACACAGCTGTAGCTAGGTAAGGAGAACCATCAGAGGGAAAAGTTTGAATGGAGTTCAAGCTGAAGACTCCGGGGATGTTGAAATGATCAGCAAGTTTTAGTGGAGTATCAGGATTAACATAAGAGACCCTATTCACAGCATATCTCAGCTTCCCATTGATAAGAGGTGCAGCGTTAGCCAGCACAAAAGTCCTTGATATTGTAATTTTACCATAGTGGAATGTACCCTGAGGATTTGGTCTAGCTGCATTTGCTGTCAGATTCCACCTTCAATTCAGAAAAATAGAGAATTAGGTCATTTGAGAACAATAAACAATCCTAGCTGTCAAGTGTCAACTATTCTTGAAATGCTTTATTTATCATATGTAATTTTTTTCTCATAATCATAGTGTCCGGACCAGTTTGCGCACACCTCGACTAATTCGACTAGATACCTGCTACCTCCCACCATCAAGGTTTTACCATTTTGAGAACGATAAACAATCCTAATTGTAGAGTTTCAACTAGTTTTGTAATGTCTGAAGTGTCAAATGCAATAATGTGAATGTACATGGCAACTCTTGTGGATAAGAAGGTACCTGAATGTTCTGGCTTGCAACATAGACCAGTGCATTTGACCAGCGGGAGCAGATGGCATTGGTCCAGAAACAGACGCCTTAGAGTTAGAGTAGTGGAGAACTGCAGTAGCAGTAAGAACAGTCCTTGTGAACCTTGTGGAAGCGACAATGTAGTAGTCCTTTGGAGGCTGATCCAACGTAACAAGGACGGACATAGATTGACCAACATGGACATCAAGAGAATCATAGAGGCTCTGAATCACATGGGATCCTTCAACCTCGACGACTCTCATCTTGTGGCCCTGAATTCTGAAGTTAAAGGTATTTTTCAAACCTACATTAGAGATCCTGAACATGTATGTTTTTCCTGAAGATGGAAAAAAATTGTTGTTAATGAGTTGTTCTTCAACAGGATTAAATGGCTAGGACACATTCGATGATTAATGACAATTCAGTATGACCTTGATCGCCAGTGAAGGTAGACTGCTTCTGTCCGTTTATAAGGAGGCCACTTGGAAAAGGAAGAGACTTCCCTGAGTCCAATATTTGCCGCAATACCTGCAAAAACCAAAGGTTAAGATATTGAGGGCATTTTCAACACACAATTTGGACAGCTATATTATCTAATACAGTTTGAAAGAATGCAAGAAACAGGCAATAGAATTACCTTATGGCTGCTCTTGTACCAATCACCAATAAGTAAACTGAAATCTCCAGCAGGTTTAGCATATGGAACTGGGATTACTGATCTTGCATATATGTTTAGTGCTCCGAAACCTCCAACAGCTCTGTGCAATTGAGTTGAAGGGAAGTATGTATAGCTTCCGATTTGGTCTTTCATTTGGAACTTGTAAGTGTAATTTGAATTTGGAGGAATGGGACAATTAGTTCCCAAAACTCCATCTTGCCATGAGTTCTTCCTTTGTTTGATTCCGTTCCTAAACAGTAAATACATGTAAGGCTATAGGTCTAACACTTGTTCTCAACAATTCTATGACAACAAAATCAACAGCAAAATCAAGAGAAACCAAAATACTACACTTTTCGAATGACGAGGACGACAACAACAACAAAAAAAAAATAGTGTAATCCCATAAGGGGAGTTTGAGTGTGTGCGCAAACCTTACCCCTACCTATAGGAAGGCAGAGGCTATTTTCGTAGACCCTCGGCTCAGGAAAACTAAAAGGAAGAAGCAACAACAAGCAAACAAATCAAAAAACTGAAGAGAAAATACAAGACTAACACTAAGTGGTGTAATCAGAAACCGAAGTGAAAGAAACAACAAGTAATAACAGAAATCTAAAGAATAAGAAAACGCAAGACTAACACTGAGTAATGCACTAAAGCTACTAGAACGCGCAAGGAAAACGCTCGGCTACCTAACCCTCTACCTTAATTCTCAAAATCCACACATTTGTATCTACAATCATGTCCTTAGTAAGCTGGAGCATGTCATGTATTGCCTAATCACCTCTCCCCAATACTTCTTCGAATAACATGACTCGCATACAAAAGCTCAATGACGGAAATACATTTGGCAGAAGCAGTGTAGTTAACAAAACTTACTGCCAATAAGATAGTAATATGAGAAAAAATTCTAGACCAAATTCAAGCGAAGAGCAACGTTATATAAGCATAAATAAAAGGAAAGTTTTTGGAAAAGAGACTCACCATGTCAGTAGAAGAGGCTCGTCCAACTTATTAATAAGGTTAAGGATTACATTCTCATTAGTGACAAGATCAAGTTTTGGACCAGGAAATTGACCATTGATCAGGATTATCTACAAGTTCAAACATGAAAACTTCATCAGAAAATTCAACTTCTAAATTAACCATTCAGCTGGCAGTAGAAAATAGGAAACAAGAAAACAACCTGCTGAGGAACACCAAGTGGAGAAGCAGTTCCATAAGTAGCAGTCCATGTGAAATATCTATAAGCATCCTCTGCTTTCACCACAGAGACACTCCAAAAAACCAAGATTCCACAAATCAAATAAAAAAGAGCAACTTTCCCCATCGCAGCACTGCTTAATACCTGCAAATATACCAAATGCACATATATAAGTCCAATCTCACAGAGTATCTAACAGAAACAGAGAGAAGAAAATGGAAATATACCAGGTTTGAGTGGGTATGAGCTGAAGTATACTTCTTCTAAAAATAGAAAGAATGAACAAATGTATCACTGTCTAATAGATCTAGTGGAGGATTTGTGTAAAGCAGCAACTAAATACCGACTAAGTTGCGGAAAAGAGCTTCGCTGGATAGGGCCTATATAATGCCAACTCTCATATTCGGCGCACTTCACGCGATTCCGCGTTATTATTATTAGACATTAACCTCCCAATGTTTTTCTTCACTCTTTTTTCTTTTACTTTTGGTTCACTTTTTTTCATTTTGCTAGTTGTAAAGAAGCGTGGAAAGACAAGGTAAGTAGTAGTTGAAAGTTAAACCTTCCATAAATCTCGCCGTTTGTCCGGTCAATATAAACTTGGCCGGTGTTTGATTTGGAACAAATTTTTAAAACGTTTAAAGATATTTAAAATTTGTGGTCTAAAATAAGTTATAAATACTTGTGTGACTATAAATCATCTTATTAAGGGTAAAATTAAAAGTTTAAAATTATTGTATCTAAATAAGAAAGCATAACTCATAAATTGGGACAAAGAGAGTAACATATTTCAACATTACACTATGTGACCAAAAGTTGTGTAGCAGAATTATATATATATATATATATATATAAAAATTATCTAGTTATAGGACAAAGGTGGCTATGTCATTGGTGATAGCAATTAGTAATAACTTAATTGATTGATCCTTACCGTAAAAAAATTATTTGTAACTATTTTATAAGTAACTTGATTATATAACTATTATTTGCATAGTTAATACACAAAATTTAAACTTAGTAAATCATATTTAATAAGGAAAAATAAAATTCAAGTTGAACAAGGGCCTTTCGATACAATCAAATAGAAAGCCCCAAGGGCGCCATATTCTAGGAGCCCAAACTATGTGATTGAATAAATTCTCCTGCGGGTCAAGGGCTCCTTCTCCCTCCCCTTTTCAAACTCGATTCATATTTTTTATAGAGATATCTCTGATCAAGGATAGAACAAGAGTAGAGTCAGTAATATTGTAGTTTGAATCGCAATATCAAAATTTAAATTCTTAGACTTTATCTTTACTCTTTCTTTCTATCGTGAAGTATAAATTTGACCAAAATAAAAGGTATGTGTAGTATAAAGATAGTAGAGGTTGAGTTAGATCTGCAGTTTTATTGGGATTGTTGAGTGTTGAGAGATTTAAATACAGGAACGTGAGCCACCTGAAAAAATTTAAAAGCAGTAAGCAATACAGCATGTTATTTCCTTTAATTACCAGGGGTAGTAGCCGCGATATTACCGCTTGCTAGTTTCTTTTCTCCTTTTTTTGTGCTAGAATTTTTACAGTAATCAGTTAATGGCTGAGAATGGATGTCAGCTTTCACATGCATATTTCATGGTCAGAATTCAGAATCCAAAGAGCTCAATCTCTTTTTTCTTTTTCTTAGTTTCTTCTTCTCTAAATTTAGACTTAATTTAAAAATCTGCCTACTTGTTACAGTTTGTCTTTTTTGTTTTAGGGCGTTTGAGGACTACTTTTTCAAAACGTAAACATTTTACCTGTATCATTTATAGATACAGTGATCGATAATATTTTTTATATTTGAACCAATGAAAAGGACAATATTAGTTTTGATATAGCTCAAAAATTGAAACAAATATACTAATTCTTAACCTAAATTTAGGCAATATTTTTATAAAAAGAAAATCTCAATCAACTTAATTTCTCTTTCGCAAGAAGATTGGTATGGTATCAAAATTTTGCAAGAAGAAATTTCGAATTTAAAATGGTTCTTGCAATTCAAGCGACCCTCTCTGCGCAGAGGTGGTGAATTTCATGGTACCAGGCATCAATTTGATATTAGCAAAGTCAAAGCAATAAATGTCTTCCGCAGTAGGAATGAACTGGCTGAGGATTATGATGCAAGTAAAATAACAATCTCTCTTACAAATTAAGCATCCTATAACTTTCTACTTATGTTATTTAAAAGTATGAAATTCTCTACCCTAATCACTATTCTTTCATTATTTAAGTATTACTACTAAAGTAAGTTTAGGTTCCATTATTATTTGAACAATTGTCAACTTCTTTATAAAGTAAATTTATTTGAAACCGTTTCCATTTAATACAAGTATTATTTTAATAGCGAGCCTAACTTGGGATGAAAAAATTATTATACTGTAAACAGTTGCTCGTGATGAATCGTTATTTTCTCTCTCTACGAGGAAATAACAATTTGAACAGTAGAATGAGCAGCGGCGAATTTAGAATTTAAATTTAATGGATTTATTTTTTAATATTTTTGATATTTGATTTATTATACTGTTAAAATTTTGGGTTCAAATCTAATATTTATTTAAATTTTAGTAATTTTTTACGTATAAATCTATACTCCGTATCCAAAATTATGGATTTAGATAAACTAGTAGTAGAAAGGCTACTTCTGACCCTGAGACTTAGCAAGTACTCTGTCGGCTGTGTTCTAACAACAGACCACTAGATAAATTTACCTTGCCATAGTGAGTTCGAATTTGATAGAATAAATGATGAGAAAAGTAAAAATAGGAAAACTAATGCTTAGAAATAGACAAATAGTTTAATCAACAGGAACTGCGAGATAAATTATTTTAGTACTGTTTCCTTTCCTCCCCTTATATATCACATAGCGAAAATAACAGTTGACCTTTTTTTAGCTTTAGATAGAATTTAAAGTTAACGTCATTCTGGAAATCGAGAAGTTTCCATAGGGTACTAATCAATGATCCCTTTGGAGACGGAAAATTAAGGCCTGAATTGAGTTTTAATTTCCTTATGCTTTTGATTGCTTTCAACTCAAAATTTCATTAGTGGCAAGTGGCGAATCATTTGCAATAATAAGGTGGGCCTAAACACCTAATGAGTTCATGGAATATTGTATAACAAGGAAGATAGAGAACAAGGTGGGGAGTTCTTGGAGGGAAGGATGCCGAGGGTCATTTGGAAACAGCCTCTCTATCCTAGGGTAGGGGTAAGGTTTGCGTACACACTATCCTCCCCAGACTCCACTAGTGGGATTATACTGGGTTGTTGTTGTTTGTTGTAAGGAAGATAGAGAACTTAAATAAATAAAGCATTAGTTGGCCAAAATCTTAATTTTACTAGTTAACATAATACTTAATATATATTTCAATAGTCAATAGGGAAATAAGGAATCCTATTTGCTAATGAATGATGGGCACCCATGTGATGTGTTGGTTGATTTGTGTGTTGTGTTTGATTGATCGGGAAATATGGGGTGGAGTGGGGTACCACACGGAAAGGGGTTATCCACCACCATGCTTCCAGTTTAGGAGTCACTTCAAATTCCTTTTATATCCAAGAAAAGAAAAAGGGAGATATTTACACCATATTTATTATTTATTTTTTGTAATATATATATATATATAGATTATATATTAATTATATACATCGATTATTTTTAATTTGAGACGACTATTTATGTTAATTTAAAAATAAGGAAGAGGTAGAGAAATGAAGTGCAAAAAGAAGAGAGTCGGAGGAGTAAAACAAAAAATTCATGGTAAAAAAGGAAAGGATCTAGGCACCTTTTATTTTTATTTATTTATTTTTTTTTTTTTTAAGTTTTCACTGTTACTCTCTTTTTGTTATAAATATATTATATTATGAATGTTCATTTAGTACTCTGTTGTAAATAAGCTTCCTGAAGAAACTTATCTATATAAGACTCCGCCGTAAATATGTTTATCTATTTAGTATTCTATTGGAAATAAGCCTCCTGAAGAAGCTTATCCTTTCGGTACTCCGTTATGGATAAACATCACCCCCGATAGAAGATTATCTAAATCTAGGTTTATCCTTTCGGTACTCCGTTATGGATCAACATCACCCTCGGTAGAAGATTATCTATATCCGGTACAATGAGCTTATCCTTTCGGTACTCCGTTATGGATAAACATCACCCTCGGTAGAAGATTATCTATATCTGGTACAGTAGCAGCTTGCAAAAGCAGCTTACACAACAACTTCTTTTCTTCTATAAATAGAGGAGAGTTCAGTTCATTATGTACATAAGTTTGAAATTTGAATAATATATCAGTTTCTCTCTATACTTGTCTTTACTTTACAGTCTTTATTTCAAAATATGTTATCAGCACGAAACTCTGCCATCTCGAGTAAATACTTTGAAAATATCAGAGGTACAAACTTTCTTTTTCTAAATAATATCAAATCTTTCTAAACTTGAATTTGTAGCCCTGGATATATCGGGCAAAAGTTATATGTCTTGGGTGCTTGATGCTGAAATTCATCTTGATGCGATGGGTCTGGCAGACACTATCAAGGACAAAAATCAAGCATCAAACCAAGACCATGCTAAAGCAATGATATTCCTACGCCATCATCTTGATGAAGGCTTGAAAATAGAACATCTCACTATTAAAGATCCAGTCATACTGTAGAATAATTTAAAAGATAGATATGACCACCTGAAGATGGTCGTTCTTCCACAAGCACGTTATGATTGGACTTATCTAAGGCTACAAGATATTAAATCTATCAGTGAGTATAATTATGCTATGTTCAGAATTATTTTCCAATTAAAATTATGTGGTGATAATATTACTGATCATGATATGTTGGAGAAAACTTTCACCACTTTTCATTTCTTGAATATGCTCCTGCAGCAGCAATATCAAGATATGGGATTCAAAAAATATTCTGAACTTATCTCACATCTTCTTATAGCCGAGCAACATAATGGGCTATTAATGAAAAATCATGAAAGCCGACCTACTGGTTCTTGTCCATTCCCTGAAGTGAATGAGACGAACTTCCACCAAGCTAAGTGTGGAAGAGGACGTGGCCCCAGTCGTGGTTATGGCCATGGTCGGGGAAGAAAATCTAGTCATGGTAATAATAATGCACCAAAGAACCCTCCTCACCACTAGTAGTGAAAAAGGAAGGAACAAAAGCATGAAGCGGTGCAAGCAGCAAAGGCAGAAAATACATGTTATAGATGTGGAGGAAAAGTGCACTAGTCACGTACCTATCGTACGCCAAAGCACTTGGTTGAGCTGTATCAAGCCTCCTTGAAGAAGACAGAGAAAAATGCTGAAGTAAATTTTATTTCTAAAGATAATTTAGACTTCATGCATTTGGATGTAGCTGATTACTTTGCACTCCCGGAAGGATAAACAAGTCATGTTATCGGTGATGAATCTATAGAAATGTAAATATTTTAATTTTTGTTGTTTGTAGTAGATAGTATGGTTATGTAATTGTTATACATAAATAAAAGTTATGATTTGATAATAATGTTTATTATCATATTTATTTTATTTATGTCATTTTGAATAATATGGATAATCCTCAAATTATGTTTGGATGAAAGACCAATCATGAAAATATTTGTGTAATTGATAGTGGAACAACTCATCGGGAATACTTTTCTTATTTGCATAAGGAACAAGTAAATGTTTCAACAATTTTCGGTAATATAAGTTTGATTGAAGGCTCCGGAAGAGCCACTATATTTCTGTCTAAGGGAACAAAACTTATAATAGATAATGCATTATTCTCCTCCAAGTCCCGAAAATATTTGTTGAGTTTTATGGAGAAATGGGTATCATGTTGAGACGATAGATGAAATGAATATGGAATATCTTTGTATTACAAAGAATGTTTCTGGCCAGAAGTGCATTGTAGAAAAGTTACCAACTTTATCTTCCGGCTTATACTATTCAACGATTAGTACAGTTGAAGCACACTTTATCGTAAACCAGAAGTTTACTGATTCAAATATTTTTGTGCTTTGGCATGGCCGTTTGGGCCATCCTGGATCAATAAATATGAGACGAATTACTGAAAATTCAAGTGGGCATCCATTAAAGAACCTGAAGATTCTTACAAATAATGAATTTTCTTGTGATACTTGTTATCAAGGCAAAATAATCACTAGATCATCACCAATGAAGGTTGGCATTGAATCCCCTGCCTTTTTAAAACGTATACATGGGGATATATGTGGATCTATTCACCCACCAAGTTAGTTGTTTAGATATTTTATGGTCCTAATAGATGCATCTTCAAGATGGTCTCATGTGTGCCTACTATCATCTCGCAACCTGGCATCTGCAAAGCTATTAGCCCAAATAATTCGATTAAGGGCACAATTTCCAGATTATCCTATAAAGGCTATTCGCCTTGAAAATGCTGGAGAATTATCATCTCCACTTTTTGATGTTTACTGTCTATCGGTTGGGATAACAGTTGAACATTCTGTAGCTTATGTTTATACTCAAAATGACCTTGTAGAGTCATTTATTAAACGCCTGCAATTGATAGCAAGACCACTACTTATGAAAACAAAATTCCCCACTACTGTTTGGGGTCATGCTATTTTGCATGCAACATTACTTATCCGTCTCAGACTGACACATTATAATAAATATTCGGCGTCACAATTAGTTTTTGGTCATGAACCAAATATTGTCCATCTACGAATTTTTGGATGTGTCGTATATGTGCCAATAGCACCACCACAACGCAATAAGATGGGCCCGCATAAAAGGTTAGGAATATATGTTGGGTTTGAATCACCCTCTATTATTCGCTATCTTGAAACATTGATGAGAGATTTATTTACTTCTCGATTTGCAGATTGCCGGTTTGATGAAACAAATTTCCCACAATTAGGGAGAGAGAAAAAGAAAATCAAAAGAGAAATTGTGTGGAATGTTTCATCATTATTCCATTTTGATCCACGTACCCCTATTTATAATCAGGAGGTCCAGAAGATCATCCATGTACAAAATATAGCAAATCAAATGTCAGACGCGTTTACTGATTTGAAAAGGATAACTAAGTCACATATTCCTGCAGAGAATGTGCCTATCCGAATTTATGTCTCAGCATGACCATCTACTAGCATGAGAGCTAGTAAACCTAAAGCACACCTGAAGCGTGGTAGGCCTTTAGGTTCTAAGGATCGAAATCCTCGAAAAAGAAAATCGACAAATGATCAAAACGATACTATGAAGGTATTCCTTGAAGAGACCCAAGATCTGATTAGTTCTGAGATTCCTGAAGAAATCAATGAACCCGAGACTCAAGTGAGTGAGAAGATTTTAATAGGCTCTACTGGTGAAGGGATTAATTTAAATCGATCTGAAATATTGGTGGATAATATTTTTGCATATAATGTTGCACTTAACATTATGCAAGATAGTGAGGATCTTGAACTCCGATCTGTCGAAGAATGTCGACAAAGATCTGATTGGCCAAAATGGCAAGAGGCAATTCAATCAGAATTGAATGCACTTTCTAAAAGAGAGGTCTTTGGACCAGCAGTCCAAACACCTGCTGGTATAAAACTAGTTGGTTATAAATGAGTTTTTGTGCGAAAAAGTAATGATAAAAATAAAACTGAAAGATCTTGTCGCACAAGGATTCTCACAATGACCTGGAGTCGATTTTGATTAAACATATTGACATGTTACGGATACCATAACATTTCGATATCTCATCAGTTTAGCACTATATGAAAAGGTTGAAATGCATCTAATGGATGTAGTTATAGCTTATCTGTACGGTTCACTTGATAATGAAATTTATATGAAAATCTCTGAAGGATTTAAAATGCCTGAAGCAAATTCAAAATCTCGAAAAATGTATTCAATCAGATTACAAAGATCTTTGTACAGTTTAAAGCAATCTGGGTGTATGTGGTATAATCGCCTTAGTGAATATTTGCTGAAAGAGGGCTACATAAATGATGTTATTTTCCATGTATTTTTATAAAGAAAATGACATTATAATTTGTTGTACTTGTTGTTTATATTGATGACATAAATCTTGTTGGAACTCTAGAATAGATCCAAAAGGCAATTGAATATCTTAAGAAAGAAGTTGAGATGAAAGATCTTGGAAAGACAAAACATTGTCTTGGTCCGCAAATTGAACATTTAGCATACGGGATCTTTATCCACCAATCTGCCTATACAGAAAGGGTCTTAAAACGTTTTTACATGGATAAAGAGCACTCATTGAGTACACAAATGGTTGCTCGATCACTTGAAGTGAATAAAGATTTGTTCCGACCTCCAGAAGAGGATGAGGAACTCCTTGGTCCCGAAATACCTTATCTTAGTGCAATTGGTGCACTTATGCATCTTGCTTATGCTACAAGGCCCGACATAGTATTTTCTGTTAATTTATTAGCAAGATATAGCTCTTCTCCTACACTGAGATATTGGAACGGGATTAAGCATATATTGCGATATTTACAGGGAACACTTGATATGAGTTTATTTTATTCTAACAAAAGGTAGTGCAGATCTTGTTGGTTATGCAAATGCAAGTTATTTATCTCATCCATATAAAGCTCGATCTCAAACCGGGTACATGTTTACATGTGGAGGTACTGTCATATCATGGCGCTCCACAACGTAATTTATTGTTGCTACTTCTTCAAATCATGCTGAGATAATAGCTATTCATGAAGAAAGTAGGGAATGCGTATGGTTGAGATCAGTGATTCATTTTATTCAAGAAAAATATGATTTGGAATGTGATAAAAAAATTCACAATTTTATACGAAGACAATGCTGCATGCATAGCCCAATTAAAGGGAGGATTTATAAAAGGAGATAGAACGAAGCACATTTTACCAAAATTATTCTACACACACGATCTTCAGAAAAAAAGTGACATTGATGTGCAACAAATTCGTTCAAATGACAATCCGGCAGATTTATTCACTAAATCTTTGCCAACTTTAACTTTTGAGAAGATGATATACAAGATTGGAATACGGAGACTCAAATATTTAAAATAAGGTTTTTATCAGAGGAAGTATAATACGCGTTATACTCTTTTTTCCTTACTAAGGTTTTTTCCACAGGTTTTTGCTTATAAGGTTTCTAATGAGACAACTAGTTATGCGTATTACTAAATATGTGTACTCTTTTTCCTTCACTAGGATTTTTTTCCACGTGATTTTTCCTAGTAAGGATTTAATGAAGCACATTATCTTTTAATTGAACATCCAAGAGGGAGTGTTATAAATATATTATATTATGGATGTTCATTTAGTACTCCGTTGTAAATAAGCTTCCTGAAGAAGCTTATCTATATGAGACTCTGCCGTAAATATGTTTATCCATTTAGTACTCTATTGAAAATAAGCCTCCTGAAGAAACTTATCATTTCGGTACTCCGTTATGGATAAACATCACCCCCGGTAGAAGATTATCTATATCTGGTACAATGAGCTTATCCTTTCAGTACTCCGTTATGGATAAAATCACCCCTGGTAGAAGATTATCTATATCTGGTACAATGAGCTTATCTTTTCGGTACTCCGTTATGGAGAAACATCCCCAGCCTCCGGTAGAAGATTATCTATATCTGGTACAATGAGCTTATCCTTTCGGTACTCTGTTATGGATAAATATCACCCCGGTAGAAGATTATCTATATCTGGTACAATGAGCTTATCCTTTCGGTACTCTGTTATGGATAAATATCACCCCGGTAGAAGATTATCTATATCTGGTACAATGAGCTTATCCTTTCGGTACTCTGTTATGGATAAATATCACCCCGGTAGAAGATTATCTATATCTGGTACAATGAGCTTATCCTTTCGGTACTCTGTTATGGATAAATATCACCCCGGTAGAAGATTATCTATATCTGGTACAATGAGCTTATCCTTTCGGTACTCTGTTATGGATAAATATCACCCCGGTAGAAGATTATCTATATCTGGTACAATGAGCTTATCCTTTCGGTACTCTGTTATGGATAAATATCACCCCGGTAGAAGATTATCTATATCTGGTACAATGAGCTTATCCTTTCGGTACTCTGTTATGGATAAATATCACCCCGGTAGAAGATTATCTATATCTGGTACAATGAGCTTATCCTTTCGGTACTCTGTTATGGATAAATATCACCCCGGTAGAAGATTATCTATATCTGGTACAATGAGCTTATCCTTTCGGTACTCTGTTATGGATAAATATCACCCCGGTAGAAGATTATCTATATCTGGTACAATGAGCTTATCCTTTCGGTACTCTGTTATGGATAAATATCACCCCGGTAGAAGATTATCTATATATGGTACAGTAGCAGCTTACAAGAAGCTTACACAGTAGCTTGCAGAAGCAGATTACACAACAACTTCCTTTCTTCTATAAATAAAGGAGATTTAAGTTCACTATGTACATAAGTTTAAAATTTGAATAATATATCAGTTTCTGTCTATACTTATCTTTACTTTACAGTCTTTATTTCATAACATTTTTTGCTTTTTCTTTACCCTATTTGTGTAGGGTTTTTCTATAATTATTTTTATTTTTGTGTATGAATGGTTTGATTTGGTTTGGAGATAATTACTTTTGAATTGTGACATGAGAATCCTTTTGAGTTTTCTAGGATAAATATTTTTGAGCTCGAACTTAGGAAGGAGTATATACTATCACAAAGTTCTAAACATACGTGTTTCAATTTAAATGTGGGTGAAATTCACATATCAAAACCGATTAGACATATTTTGAGACATTTTAGCACTGAACTTTAGGGATGTATCGGTAACTATGAAATCAAAGAAATAATCTCCAATAACTTGTTATAATTTGACTATGAAAAAAATAATTCTACAAAGATTCCACGTGTTTTATTATGAGTTTTCTATGTTGTTTCTTACCAATCTCATTCGAAAGGAGTCATGTGAATCAGGGTTATGCGCGAAAATCGTCATTATGATGTTATATAGTAAAATGTACCTGCAAGACCGGGGTGAAGGTAGTTTTCAACTAACGCGTTCAATTAAACCTATAACTTTCGATTTAAAGTAAAAATTTATATATAAAAATTTATTAAAATCGTAAAAATTATATTTATGAACCTATAACTTTAAAAATATAATGAGTTCAATGCTAAAAATCGTAAAAATTGAATCAATATGATTTAAATCCTGAATTAGCGTAGGTGCAAGACCCTTAATTTGCATAGTGAATGGTGCATGACCATACCCCAAAATCCTCTTGGCTAGCATGTTGAGTTAATTTATTCAACAATGCATGGCATAAATACACCGTGGTTCGTTATTCTTCAAACTGATGAAAAGGGAAAAGGGAAAAGTGAAGTGTATGTGCATAATTCTTAACTTTGTGATGAGCTTGCACGTGGCATGTCTGTTTCTTCATTTCTCCGTTTTGTTTTTCTTTTTATCACATTGCAAAGGCAACCACACGCTGGATATCTTTAAGTCGCAATTCGAAAGGTCATCGTCTGCTACTGGGCATTCTATTCATTTCGAGGAAGAAACAAAACCCTGGAAACAAAATATTGAGAAAAGTCATCAACCTTTCTCCACGGAATAATGAAATTGTTGAACTTTGCATTGTACCACTTAGGTGCGCGCAATTCACTTGCACTAAAGTCTCATCTTTACCTTTTGATTTGCAATGCCCTCAAGAACTAGCTTCCTAACTTAGTCTATTAAAAAGTAGCCGATAACGTTACTCGTAATATTATTCTAATAAAGAAATAGGCTGCTCTTATAGAAATTAAAAAAAAAAAATCCTTCTTCGCCTAACACTAACAGACGCGAAATTTGAATTTTTATGAATTTGCTCTAAAAGAATAAATAAAGATGAGATCGATGTATAGTTCATTAAAATATATTGTTTCAGTTTTATATAAGTTTTTTTGCGAGAGATGGATACATACGAGTTACGACATGAAAACTAGATCATTTTGACTCCATTCAAATTGTAAATGATAATAGGAGATTATTTCCTTTAACAACAAAGCTTATGTCACTGAAATGTTAGGAAATTGCAGTGCAAGTAGAGAATTGATGGCCGGTCTCACCTTGGCTATTTTGCTTAGGATTCTTTAACCATCCATTCTGGTGCGGCCCAACATTTTGATGCAGCTTTGAGGTAAAAATAGCACCAGCTAGTCAGTTTTCGGACTGCTAATTGAAAAATAGCCAGCATTTATAAACAACAACAACAACAACAACAACAACCCAGTATAATCCCACTAGTGGGGTCTGGGGAGGGTAGTGTGTACGCAAACCTTACCCCTACCCTGGGGTAGAGAGGCTGTTTCCAATAGACCCTCGGCATCCTTCCCTCCAAGAACTACCCACCTTTGCTCTTGGGGTGACTCGAACTCATTGAAAAATAGCCACTATTTTACAACAACACGAAAAATTCCAGCATAATATACTGGAGATTGGTGCACCTGTGTATGAACTTCCAGCATATTATCCTGGAACTCCAGTATATAATGATGGAGTTCCAGTAAATTTATGCTGCAACTCCATCATAATATATTGGAGTTCCAGCATAATATACTGAAACTTCAGTATATTATGCTGAAAGTTCACATGTAAAAAATTCGAATTCCAGTATATTATACTGGAATATTTTCCGGATTTTGAACAGTATTTTCGTTCAGATTTATCTTTACATAAAAAGTGGCTAAATTTCGATTACTTTTGAAATTATGGCTATTTTTCAATTACTACTTGTAAATTTGGCTATTTTCAAATTTCACCCAGCTTTGAGATCTCAGCCTTGTACATACCTTTTCGAGTTGCTACTCTATAGGGCCCTGAATTTTTAGCTATATAAATAACCGATCAGATTCAATATTTACTTCTTTTAGTATATATATAAAAATTATATATTAATTATACATATAGTACACATCCGCAGCTATTATTTGAGTTAATTCTTCTATCAAATATAAGAATGTGAGCCCAAAGCACGACATTATGGGTAGAGTGGGTTTAATTACAAGCAGCCCGTTTAGATGACGATCATTATATTACATCGTGGCGCGACCCTGCATGGTTTTGGTCCACGTTTCGTCTAATTGAGCGCCATGTGTTTATCTCGAATGACTGTTCTACACTCTTTGTTGTCCTTCGCATTTCTCAGTTGAACACAATACCTATCTCAAATTGCTCTTTCAAAGTGTACCAGAAACTTTAATAAGTCCCTTTTTTGTCTATATTTTTTGCTTTGTTTGCAGCCTTCAATATGCAGACTTCAACAGATTCTCCACCAACTCGTGAAATTGGCAACGATTCAGGTATCTCCATAACTCAATTGTCACAGTACTGTCCAGTGAAAGATCCCCTTCTTAACTCTCTTTCTGTCTATAATTTTTGCTTTATTTGCAGCATCCAACATGCACACTACTTCAACAGAGTTTCCAACCCCTTCACCAACTCGTGATGTTAGCAACGGTACAGGTTACGTTAGTCTCATTTCTCCTTGATAACCCACTCGCCTTAATTAATTTTTCCTTCTTCACCTGGTCTCTTTGCGTAAAGTTACTGATACAAGTATTTTACGGTATATCTTTCAGATATAGTCAGAGATGTAATATTATGGAAGAGGAAGAATTTGAGTGTTCTAACACTTTTAGCAGCTACAGCCATATGGCTAGCACTTGAAGTCTATGAATTGAAATTAGTGACTCTCTTTTCCTGGATGTCCATGCTCGCGGTTGCGTTTCTCTTTTTCTGGGGTAACATACATAGGCTTTTGGGGAAGTAAGCAACCGCCAAACTTAATTTTTCTTTAGTAATCGTTCTATCAATATATATATATATATATATATATATTTGTGTATGTTCTGCTTATTTTAGCTTTGAACATGAGTAGTAACTACATATTACTATTAATTAGTGCGGTCACTATTTCTGCAGAGAGCCAGTGGACATGTCAGCGATGTATATAAGCGAGAAATCAGCTAGTGAAATGGGGGCGAAAATCCAGGAATATGTGGAAAAAAGCCTGCGATTAGTATTTAGCGTGAGTGCCGAGAAAGAATGGTTCGTTTTTGCCGGAACTGTAGCTTCTTTGGGGTTGATCTCGGTGGTTGCTAGCTACTTTGATTTACTTACGCTTCTCTACTTTGGTAATACAATCTCTTAATATATATATATATATCCAGTAAATTCATTTTTGGTGAAGGATTTAATTATGTGTTCATACTAAATTTCCTGGCTTTGGGAGCAGGTGTCGTGGTGGGACTGACTGGACCATTTGTATATGTGAAATATGAGCACAAGATTAAGGAGTGGGGGCAGAAAGTAAGAGTGAGGTATCAAAGATGTTATGCCACGGTGGTGCAGAAGGCGCAGGAAATGAAGAACAAGATGCAGGAGAAGAAAAGGAAGAAAATGGAGTAGTCACTGGTTCCAATTTGTTTTTAAAAAAATAACTTTGTTCGGTAGTAATAAAGTGAATGTGATTTTTCTATGAATTGGAATCTTTCAGTTTACATATGTTGTAATTAGGTATATGTATATACAAATGATATAAATTTTCTTTTGCGCGAGTGTCAAGATTTTACGGAATTAATGTTGATGTACCAAGTAAATATAAAATACTTAATAGGAAAATGTTCCGTGGCGCAATGGTAGTGCGTCTAACTCCAGATCACAAGGTTGCCTTTTCGTTTCACTTCGGGTTCAATCCCCGCACTTTTGCACCGATTGCTCACCGACCTATCTTGTTTTAAATATTTGAGTCATGGATTGTCACTTCGAACAAGGATTTGTTGCACATCGATGTCATCATTTTTCTGAAGATTCTATGTATAGAATAAAATGAATTATTGATCTCAACCATATGCATTCTCTACTTGCTTCATGAATAGCTATTATCTCAGCAAGATTTGAAGAAGTAGCAACAATAGATTGATTTGTGGAGCGCCATGATATGACAGTACCTCCACATGTAAACACGTACCCAGTTTAAGATCGAGCTTTATGGGGATCAGATAAATAATTTGCATCTGCACAACCAACAAGATTTGCATTACCTTTGTTAGCATAAAACAAACACATATCAAGTGTTCCATTTAAATATCGCAAAATATGTTTAATCCCATTCTTATGTCTCTGTGTAGGAGAAGAGCTATATCTTGCTAGTAAATTAACAGAAAATGCTATGTCAGGCCTTGCAGCATTAGCAAGATACATAAGTGCACTAATTGCACTGAGATAGGGTGTTTCAGGACCAATGAGTTCCTCATCCTCTTCTGGAGGTCGGAACGGTTCCTTATTCACTTCAAGTGATCGAACAACCATTGGTGTACTCAATGGGTGCGCTTTATCCATGTAAAAGTGTTTTAAGACCCTTTATGTATAGGAAGATTGATGTATAAAGATCTCGTATGCTAAATGTTCAATTTGCAGACCAAGACAAAGTTTTGTCTTTCCAAAATCTTTCATCTCAAATTCTTTCTTAAGATATTCAATTGCCTTTTGGAGCTCTTCTGGAGTTCCAACAAAATTTATGTCATCAACATAAATAGCAAGTATAACAAATTCTGATGTCATTTTCTTTATAAAAATACATGGACAAATAATATCATTTATGTAACCCTCTTTCAACAAATATTCACTAAGGCGATTATAGCACATGCGCCCAGATTGCTTTAAACCGTACAAAGATCTTTGTAATCTGATTGAATACATTTCTCGAGATTTTGAATTTTCTTCAAGTATTTTAAATCCTTCAGGGATTTTCACATAAATCTCATTATCAAGTGACCCGTACAGATAAGTTATAACCACATCCATCAGATGTATTTCAAGCCTTTCACGTAAGGCTAAAGTGATGATATATCGAAATGTTATGGCATCCATAGCGGGTGAATATGTTTCTTCATAATCGACTCCAGGTCGTTGTGAGAATCCTTGTACGACAATGCGAGCTTTGTATTTTTCAACTTCATTGTAACGACCTGACCGGTCGTTTTGACAATGTTAGCCCCAAACCCCTATTTATTGCTCACTCTACTTCATTTTGTGGTCATGTGACTTGTCGGGAGGATTTGGTTTTGGTTTTGGTTTCGGAGTGTAATGGGACACATAGTCCCTAAAATGGAAGTTTAAATCGTAGGAATCGACCGTAGTTTGAATTGTATGAAGACGACTCCGGAATGGAGTTTTGACGGTTTCAATAGCTCCGTAGGTCATTTTAGCGTTAATTTTCGAAAGTTGAAAAATTGGATGATTTTTAGAAAGCTTGATAGGGAGTGAACTTTTTGATATCGGGGTTGGATTCCGATTTCGGAAGTTGGAGTAGGTCCGTAATGTCAATTATGACTTGTGCACAAAATTTGGGGTCAATCGAACTTGTTTTGATAGGTTTCGGTGTCAGATGTAGAAGTTTGAAGTTATAAAGTTCATTAGGCTTGGATCGATGTGCAATTCATATTTTTTACCGTTGTTTGATGTGATCTAAAGGCTCTACCAAGCCCGTATGATGTTTTAGGACTTGTTGATATGTTTGGTCGAGGTCCCCGGGGCCTCGGATGGACTCCGGATGGTTAACTGATCAAATTTGGACTTGTGTGAACGGCTAAAAGCACCAGCTCTGGTGTAATCGCACTTGCGCAAGATTGACTGTAGGTGCGAGCCCGCAGAAGCGGGTATTTGGGGCATAGAAGCAGTTGGAGCAGTGTGGGCGGAGGTCGCAGATGCGAGAAAAATTCTGCATCTGCGAGATCGCAGATGCGAAGGAGGAAATACAGAAGCGGAGAGACCTGGCAAGGGGAGCTCCGCAGAAGCGACCTTTGTCTCGCAGAAGCGGAAGTTACGCAGTTGCAGAAGAGTTGACCGCAGGATCATGAGAACCGCAGATGTGGGTATGTTGTCGCTTCTGCGATGTTGGAGATGCGTCTAAGTGTCTGTAGAAGCGTAAATGCTGGACAGTACACTTAAATGCAAGGGTTCGCGATTTTTGCTCATTTTAAACATTTTGAGCACGGGTTTTGGCGATTCTTGAGAGCATTTTCGAGGGATTTCTTGAGGTAAGTCTCTTGTACTTATTTTTATCAATAATCTTGTTTCCCCAATTTGGAGAGTTAAATTTAGGGATTTGAGTGGCGACTTGGTGTCGAATTTTGATAAAATTGGTATGGGTGAACTCATGGTCGAATGAGTGTTTATATTTTATGACTTTTACCCGATTCCGAGACGTGGGACCGGGTTGACTTTTGGGATGAATTTTCAATTCTTTGCTAAAGTCGTAGATTTATTATTTAAATTAGTTTCTTGTAGTTGTATTCATGTTATGTAATTGCTTTTGGCTAGATTTGAGCCATTAAGAGTCGGAAAATCGAGGAAAATGCATCCTTATCGATTGATTGAGCGGGATTTGAGGTAAGTGACTTGTTTAACTTTGTGCGGGTGAAATCCCCTAGGATTTGGTACTGTTGTAACAATTTGTGATATGTGAGCACTGTGTACGCGAGGTGACGAGTGCGTACACAGACTAATTGTGGAAATTTTGGTTCTTGATGAGTTGTCTTCTTTTAAATTCGTTAACTGAGTTGCATTAGCATATGTAGTGATCATGTTTAGCCTAGTATCGCATGTCTACGTGCCTTAACTCTTACTTGCAATTTGTGCAACATGTTTAGTTGAATTACATGCTTTCCCTTGATTTGTACTAAACCTTTAACTGTAAGATTTCTTGCGGTAAATTCGTTGTTCTTTCGATTATCTGCTGCATATTTACTTTGGGACTACGAGGCGGTTCCTCGGTAGATCCCCTTGAACTGCATATTTACATTGGAACTACGAGGAGGTTCCTCGGGAGATCCCCATGTACTGCATATTTACTTTGGGACTACGAGGCAGCTCCTTGGAGATTCCCATGTACTGCATATTTACTTTAGGACTACGAGGCATTTACTCGGGAGATCCCCCTATCTTGCATATTTACTTTGGGACTACGAGGCATTTACTCGGGAGATCCCCCTATCTTGCATATTTACTTTGGGACTACGAGGCATTTACTCGGGAGATCTCCCCTGTCTTGCATATATACTTTGGGACTACGAGGCGGTACCTCGGGAGATCCCCCCTATCGTGCATATTTACATTGAGACTACGAGGCGGTACCTCGGGAGCGCCCCGGTTGTTTACCTCTAATTGTTGAGCTGTTATTTTCTGAAGTTTCTCGTCGTTTAAATTTTCAGTCATTTCAAAAGTTATTATATCTTGTGCCTTATTTTTCTTTTAAAACCAGTAGGGCCCTGACTTGACCTCGTCATTACTCTACCGAGGTTAGGCTTGGCACTTACTGGGTACCATTGTGGTGTACTCATACTACACTCTACTCATCTTTTTGTGCAGATCCAGGTTCTTCCTACCAGACCAGATACTAGTGAGCTGGACTGTGCGTGGAGACTTCAAAGTATAATTGTCAGCGTCCGCAGACCTCGGAGTCCCCCTCTATCCTTATTATGTTGTTTACCTTATTCTCTTTAGACTTTGATGTATAGAGACACTTACTACTTTCTTTTAGAAGCTTGTGACCTATTTCTATCGGATTTTGGGAGTTGTAATTATTTAAATCGTAGTTTTTATTTATATATCATGTGTTGAGATTTGAGTTCATATTGTTATTCAGTTATTCTACAAATTGTTAGGTTTACCTAGTCTTAGAGACTAGATGTCATCACGACATCCTACGGAGAGTGAATTGGGGTCGTGACATTCATTTTTGTCATTTCTTTTTCTCACAAAAACCCATTTATGACCAACTGATTTTATACCAGCAGGTGTTTGGACTACCAGTCTAAACACCTCTCTTTTAGTAAGTGTGTTCAATTCTGATTGAATTACCCCTTGCCATTTTGGCCAATCAGATCTTTATCGATATTCTTTGACATATCGGGTTCAAAATTCTCACTATCTTGCATAATGTTAAGTGCAGCATTATATGAAAAAAATATTATCCACCACTATTTTCGATCGATTTAAATTATTTCCATCACCAGTAGAACTTATTAAAAGTTCCTCACTCACTTGAGTCTCGGGTTCATTGATTTTTTAAGGAATCTTAGAACTAATTAGATCTTGGATCTCTTCAGGTGATCCCTGTATAGTATCATTTTGATCATTTGTCGATTTTGTTTTTCGAGGATTTCGATTCTTGGAACCCAAAGGCCTACCACACTTCAAGCGTACTTTAGGTTCACTAGCTCTCATGCTAGTAGATGGTCATGCTGGCACATCAATTCAGATAGGTGTATTTTCTGCAGGGATATGTGACTTAGTTATCCTTTTTAAATTAGTAAATGCGTCTGGCACTTGATTTTCTATATTTTATAAATGGATGATCTTCTGGACTTCCTAATTACATATAGGGGTACGTGGATCGAAATGGGATAATGATGAAACTTTTCATAGAATTTCTCTTTTTATTTTCTTTTTCTTTCCCCCTAATTATGGGAAGTTAGTTTCATTAAACTGACAATCTGCAAATTGAGCAGTAAATAAATCTACTGTCAATGGTTCAATATAGCGAATAATAGAGGATGATTCAAACCCAACATATATTCCTAACCTTCTCAGGGGGCCCATCTTACTGCGCTGTGGTGGTGCTACTGGCACATATACGACACATCCAAAAATTCATAGATGGGCAAAATTTGGTTCATGACCAAAATCTAATTGTGACGGAGAATATGTATTATAATGTATCGGTCTGAGATGGATAAGTGATGCTACATGCAAGATAGTATGGCCCCAAACAGTAGTGAGCAATTTTGTTTCCGTAAGTATTGGTCTTGTTATCAATTGCAGGTGTTTAATAAATGACTCTGCAAGGCCATTTTGAGTATAAACCTAAGCTACATGATGTTCAACTTTTATCCCAACTGATAGATAGTAATCATCAAAAGCTTGAGATGAGAATTCTCCAACATTATCAAGGTGAATAGCCTTTATAGGATAACTTTAATCGAATTATTTGGGTTAATAGCTTTGCAAACTCCAGGTTATAAGATGATAGTAGGCACACATGAGACCATCTTGAAGATGTATCTATTAAGACCCTAAAATATCTAAACAACCTACCTGGTGGGTGAATAGGTCCACATATATCCCCTTGTATACGCTCTAAAAAGGCAGGGAATTCAATGCCAACTTTCATTGGTGATAGTCTAGTGATCATTTTGCCTTGATAACAAGCATCACAAGAAAATTCATCATTTATAAGAATCTTCAGGTTCTTTAATGGATGTCCACTCGAATTTTCAGTAATTCGTCTCATCATTATTGGTCTAGGATGGCCCAAACGGCCATGCCAAAGCACAAAAATATTTGAAGTAGTAAACTTCTGGTTTATGATAGAGTGTGCTTCAACTGTACTAATCTTTGAATAGTATAAGCGAGAAGATAAAGTTGGTAACTTTTCTACAATGCACTTTGGCTAGAAACATTCTTTGTAATACAAAGATATTTCATATTCATTTCATCTATCGTCTCAACATGATTACCATTTCAACGGATATCTATAAAACTCAACAAGTTTCTTCGGGACTTGGAGGAGAATAATGTATTGTTTATAATAAGTTTTGTTCCCTTAGATAGAAATATAATGACTCTTCCGGAGCCTTCAATCAAACTTATATTACCAGAAATTGTTGAAATATTTGCTTTTTCCTTATGCAAATAAGAAAAGTATTTTTGATCTTTGAATATGGAATGAGTTGTTCCACTATCAATTACACAAATATCTTCATGATTGGTCTTTTATCCAAACATAATTTGAGGATTATCCATATTTTTCAAAATGACATAAACAAAATATATTATAGTAAACATCATTATCAAAGCATAACTTTTTATTTATGTACAATAATTACATAACCATACTATCTACTACAAACAACAAAAATTAAAATATTTATATTTTTACAGATTCATCACCGATCACATGACTTGTTTCTCCTTGTGGGAGTGCAAAGTAATCAGCTACATCCAAATGCATGAAGTCTAAATTATCTTCAGAAATAAAATTTGCTTCAACATTTTTCTCTGTCTTCTTCAGGGAGGCTTGATAAATCTCAACTAGGTGCTTTGGCGTATGATATGTACGTGACCAATGCCCTTTTCCTCCACATCTATAACATATATTTTTTGCATTTTTTGCTTGCACCGCTTCATGCTTTTGTTCCTTCCTTTTCCACTGCTGGTAGTGAGGAGGGTTCTTTGGTGCATTATTATTACCATGATTAGAGTTTCTTTCCCGATCACGGCCATGACCACGACTGGGGCCACGACCTCTTCCACGCTTAGCTTGGTGGAAGTTCGTCTCATTCACTTCAGGGAATGGACAAGAACCAGTAAGTCGGCTTTCATGGTTTTTCATTAATAGCCTATTATGTTGCTCGGCAACAAGAAGATGTGAGATAAGTTCAGAATACTTTTTGAATCCCATCTCTCGATATTGCTGCTGCAAGAGCATATTCGAGGCATGAAAAGTGGTGAAAGTTTTCTCCAACATATCATGATCAGTAATATTATCACCACATAGTTTCAATTGGGAAATAATTCTGAACATAGCAGAATTATACTCACTGATAGATTTAAAATCTTGTAGCCTTAGATGAGTCCAATCATAACGTGCCTGTGGAAGAACGACCATCTTCAGGTGGTCATATCTATCTTTCAAATTATTCCACAGTATGACTGGATCTTTAACAGTAAGATATTCCATTTTCAGGCCCTCATCAAGGTGATGGCGTAGGAATATCATTGCTTTGGCA
>AWOL01S0005800.1:129498-143953 GCA_000715115.1 Nicotiana otophora
GATGTGAGATAAGTTCAGAATACTTTTTGAATCCCATCTCTCGATATTGCTGCTGCAAGAGCATATTCGAGGCATGAAAAGTGGTGAAAGTTTTCTCCAACATATCATGATCAGTAATATTATCACCACATAATTTCAATTGGGAAATAATTCTAAACATAGCAGAATTATACTCATCGATAGATTTAAACTCTTGTAGCCTTAAATGAGTCCAATCATATCGTACCTGTGGAAGAACGACCATCTTCAGGTGGTCATATCTATCTTTTAAATTATTCCACATTATGACTGGATCTTTAACCGTAAGATATTCCATTTTCAAGCCATCATCAAGGTGATGGCATATGAATATCATTGCTTTGGCACGACCTTGATTTGATGCCTGATTTTTGTCCTTGATGGTGTCTAACAGACCCACGCATCAAGATGAATTTCAGCATCAAGGACCCAAGATATGTAGCTTTTGCCCAATATATCGAGGGCTACAAATTCAAGTTTAGAAAGATTTGACATTATTTAGAAAAAAAAAAGTTCATACCTATGATACTTTCAAAGTATTTGCTAGAGATGGCAGAGTCTCGTATTGATAATGTGTCATAAAATAAAGACTGTAAAGTAAAGACAAGTAAAGAGAGAAACTAATATATTATTCAACTTCAAACTGATGTACATAATGAACTGAAAACTCATCTATTTATAAAAGAAAGGAAGCAGTTGCGAGGCTTTTCTTGAGCTGCTTGCAACCTTCCTGTTTAATAAGAAGCTGCTGCAAATCATTTCATTGAGTTGCTTGCAACCTGCCTGCATCAGCTGCTTGTAGATAAACTTCAATAAAGTACCAAACAAATAATCAAATAATCTTCTTCAGGAAGATTATCTATGGCAGAGTAATAAATGGACATCCACATTATTATTTTCATAACACTTATTCTATTTTTATTTTTTTGGATTTTTGTTGTGTAAACTAAGTGCTATGTGTTAATAAATTACAACGGTCTTTACAGTCTTATCTAAAATTTGTGTTAAACATGTTAGGGTATTTTGTGACTATAAAATTCTCTTTTTAAATATTAAGTGGAAACAGAAATGTTAAACATGTCATGTTTTTCATGACTGTAAAATTATGTTATTAAAATAAAATGAAAAGGTTAAAGTAGAATTTTATTAAATTATGAAAAAAATATTGTATTATTTTTTTGAAATACATCATAAGAAGAGTGTCATAAAATGAAATGGAAAGTAATTTAGTTGGCAAAAATATTAGGGACATACTTGACGACTTTTATTTAGTTCCCCCTTTTACTATACGGGGTCCTAAATATCCTCCTTCACTTGATTTTTCATCTTTTAATACCCCCTTTGTTGAGGTAGTGAGTATGCAGTATATACACGCGACGTACACGGTAGAAAAATATGTCTAAGTGGCAGTCCACGTAGATATCACCGTATTTTGGATTCCACTGTTTAATATAACCCATTTTTCCCAAAATTAGTCGGGTAAAAATTACAATTCTAGAGTGTTCTCTTAAACTTCTCTCTCAAATGGTTCTCTGATAGAGAGGGTTTTGGTAGTGTTGGGTTCTCTCAAGACTTAGATATTATCGTAGTAGTGGTTTTATTGATTTCTCACCGTTTTGATCTACTTCAATACTGGTTTTTGTTGGTGTCTGTTGGGGTCTGCTTTAACCGACGAACATCGATAGAGCACAATCTCTGTCACAAGAAAGATTGTTGTCTGAAATTCCAATTAGGTAAGTAGTTGTTTATTGAAAATGGTCATTTTATCTGGTTTTGATATTGTTTGTACATATTAGGGTTTCGATTGTAGAAACACTGACTTAGGACTTTTAATTGAAGGTACTTAGAATGAATTTCTACAACTCATGCATGCAAGGCTACTAGGTTTTTTCGTATCAACCTAAAAAATAAGGCTTTTTCTGTTAAATATTTTATATGTATCTGAAATTGTCGTCTTGTGATTTTTTACTGTTAAAAATTGGGGATTCTTTGATAAATACTTTATTTTTGTGTTTCTAATTGTTGGCTTTTTCTTGTTTTATTGTTAAAAATTGGTTCTTTTCTTACACACAACTTTATCTTTGTTTCACATTGTCGGGTTGTGTTTTTTTTTAAGTTGGGACTTTTCTGTAAAATCCTCTTGTGTTATTGTTTGTGGATGTAGGGTTATCTATAGCTTCAAAATACTTTTACCTAAGGTGAAAAATTGGAGGGATGATGGTGAGTGAGGTGGGGCCTGTTGTAGGACAGAACATGTTTTCAATGTTGATGAGGATTATTTGTCAATTCCTGAACTGACAGATTATACTAGGAGTTTTGGAATTACTATGTTAGGAAAAACCTTTGTGGTTCCTTATAAGGGGGGTAATTTGATTGAATTGAAAAATAATAGGGACATATATGACCTTTCACTATTGTTGTCTTATGGGGACACAATAGATATTTATGTAGGTGAAGACACAATTATAGAGGAAGGGGATCCTACTGGTTTGTCTAGTAGTCAAATAACAAGTATAGATGCTAATTTAAGTATAGTAAGCTAGCCTTTTAATGCACCTGTCAATATTGAAAGAGGCAGCAGGGAATTTGATTGTCTTCTTGCTCCATCTACTGTTGCTTTAAATGTTGGGTGGATGAACAAGATGCAGATGTGAATGAAGATGGGTATTCTTTAATAGACTGGACATATACAGATGAAGAAGAAGCTGCATAAGACCTAATTATTGTAGAGCACACTGCATAAGACCTAGCTATTGTACAATAATCCGCAGGTAGAGAAGAAGACCTTGAAGATGATTTTGCAGGAAATGATGATGATGGTGCTGAATCTAACCAGTTTATAGATTATGGAAGTGGTGTGCATGAGGAGTTAAGGATTGTGAGATATGAAGCAATTCAAGAAACAAAATAGGAGGGGCAGAAAAGGTTAGAAGGGAAAAGGTGGTGGTTATCTAGGTGAAGTGTGGCTGGATAAAGGTTTTGAAGATATAGATAAAGATAGGAGAATCCTGAATGGTAAACTATTAGCAGATGAGCCATACTATGATAGTTCTGATTGTGATTCCTTTGATTGTGATGAAAAACCTAAACCTGTATTTGATGATGAAGTTGAATGAGGACAATTAAGTGGTAGAAGAAAGAGTAATAGGGTGATTTATGATCCAACATGAAAGATTGTGATTTGGCAGTTGGGTTTGGTATTTGAAAATGTGAGTGAGTTTAAGACAACAGTAACAAAGTATGCTTTGAAGAATGGAGTTGAGTTAGACAAGTATGTGAATGAGCCTACTAGAGTAAGGGTTAAATGTAAAAGTGGCTGCCCATAGTTGATCTTTGCTAGCAAGGAAGGAAGAAGTGAAAATTTCACTGTGAAGACCTACAATCCAAGACACAAATGTCATAGGATAAAAACTAACTTCCTTTGTAACTCAAAATATCTTGCAGTGTACCTCAAAGATAGAATTATCTCACAACCTACAATCAAAGGGTGGGGAATTCAAGATTTGGTAAGGAAAGATCTAGGTGTGTATGTAGGCAAGGCTGTGTGTTTAAAGACAAGGAAGTTAGTGTTGCAGAAAGCTATGGGAGATCATGTGGCAGAGTTTAATAGGATTATTGACTACAGAGATGTCTTGATCCAAAGTAATCCTGGTAGCACATGTGTGGTTAAGTTGATAGATACAGTAGATGGGAAAAAATATTTCAACTCTTTCTACATTTGCTTTGATGCTATGAAAAGGGGATTCTTGCAGGGTTGTAGAAAATGTATAGATCTGGATGGGTGCTTTCTTAAGGGAATTTGCAAGGGTCAGCTCATAGTAGATGTTTTATGTACTAGTTTGATGAATCACAATAATGCTCAATTATTAATCCAAAGAAGAGAAATAGAAGTGATTCTGGTATTCACTATATTGCTGCTCTTTGAATGCTGATGAACAACATTTAACAGTGAATAAATTCCAGTTATTTTGAGTAATGATTCATTGTGAATGCCTCAAATTATTTTCGTCTTTGTACACTATGAAATTGCAGAATAGTCTATGTTGTAAGAATTAATTGAACCCATAAAAAGAGAGCAAATGAAATAGCAAGAATTTGGAATATATCTACCAATATATATATATATATTGCTTCATATAGACAATGCATTGAATAACACAAATATAGTTTCTGGTGAGTACATTCATCGAACTAAAACACAACTGGAGACTACATTGATCGAACTAAAACACAAATATATCTTTTGAAATTCTATTAACAAGATTATAGATAAAAACCCAAATACATTATTACATTGCATAACAAGCTAAAACACAATATTAGCTTCAAGACTTTCTTCCACTTCAATTATTTGTGTTAATTGTTGCTCTTCTTTAGCAAACTCAATATCACAATATTTGCTTGCCGAGGGAATTGAGGGTCATACCTCTCGAAATGTTCACACAGACTTCGCCATTTCGACTGTGTGGAATCAAAATAAACAAAATTAGAACTTAAGAAAAATCAAACAAAATATAACCCATTCAAAAACTTCAGAACTTAACCTACCCCATAATACTTACAACCGAAGAATCTATGCCGGGGGTTGTCATTCGACCATGAAATTTTCAATACTTGAGGACACCCACACGCACAAAATAACTTCCGCTTCGAATCCATGAATTGAAATTGGAAGAAGACTTAGAAAGTTGATGGCATGAAGAAGGAAAGGCACAACATATATTTTTTAATGGAGGAAGTGGTGTAGAAGAGAATATATAGGAAAAGAGAGAGAAAGAGCCGTTGGAATAGTCACATTTGGGTTAAAATTTCTATTCCACGCGCCCAACTAAGTTTGCATCTACTTCCTATGCCAGGTCGGCATAAAAGGGATATTTAAAGACGAAAAATCAAGTGAAGGAGGGTATTTAGGACCCCATACAGTAAAAGGGGAACTAAAAAAAGAGGTCCCTTATATTTTTCTCTAATTTGGTTTGATGCAAAAATTATTGCACTCCAATCATACAAGGGAAAAAAAGTCACATTATCAGTACAAAAGTCAACAAGTTGAGGACGAAATTTCCGACCAATTGCGAGCTCTTGCCATAGCCTTGTTTTTTGGCAAGTTGCCATAGGATCTTCTAAGCATCACAAAAGGAAGAAAATATAGTCGTCACTGGTTCCATTTTACTCTTCGATGCAGCAGGGACGAGACGACATATTGTTTTTACTTGGTTCGGTAGTAATAAAGTGAGTGTGATTTTTCTATGAATTGGAATCTTTTAGTTTACATATGTTGTACTTAGGTATATGTATATACCAATGTTTCAAAAGGAGGAGGTGTGAGGCGAGGCGTTTTACCTCTGACGAAGCGAGGCGTAAGCCCTGAGACATGGGGCGTAAGTCCCACGAATCTATAAATTTTATTAATTTTAAGAATTTTAAGATAGTATAAAATAAAAAATAATTATAAAAACTACATTAAAATTACAAAATTATAATAAATAATCTATTTAAAATATTTATGAATTATAATTCAACTATTAATTATACGAAAAGTATGACATATATCATAATATACAAATTAGCTGCAACGTCAATACAACTCAAACATCAAAAGTAATATATTTGATATGAAATCTTATATGTATCTCTTAAGGAGTAATGGATCTTGAAAGAATTTCGATATTATAATTTGATATTTTTTTTAAAAATACTCCTTTTATTTAATATGCTTTCTATTTGAAAGAGAATTTATATAAAAACATAATTAACAATTTAAATATGATTCTCTAGCATCATTTATTTTTACGTTTCAACAAGTTAATAAAGTGACACATAATTCACCATACAATACCATAATAACTAATTATTTGTAAATAGTTACTAGCTAATACTAAGCTATTAAATTAATAGGTATTGTATCTCGTAAACGTGAAAAGAATAATATTTAAGAAAATTATTATAAAAAGAATTATGGACTATTATATAATAAATAAATAACAAAGTTAATAAATAAATACTTTTCAAATGAAAGGTTTATTTAAAATTTACTATCATAGCAGTGTTAGTAGATAACGTGCAATAATTTTTATTTAAATTATGACATAAAATACTCTCAACTTAATGATTTATGATTAACCAAAGTAATTTTGAATAGTCAACGATTTATTAAGAAAATTTGAGAATTTACAAGGTTAGTTACACACAATTGCATAAAGTTCTATTAGCCGAGCTCAGTACACTGGGCGTTGGGCGTGTCCGGGGCGTAAACCCCGATGAACGAGGCATAAGTCTCACGGAACTAAGCCCACACATAAGTTCAGGGGCGTTTTACGAGTGCTCCGCTTTGGGGTAGTCTTTCTGCCTTTTAAAACAGAGGTATATACAAATGATATAAATTTTCTTCTGGATGAGTATGATGGGTTATGGAAATTAATGGTGATGCACTACGTAAATATCAATGAGTTAATTGGAAATGTATACATTGCGGATCCGTGGCGCAATGGTAGCGCGTCTGACTCCAGATCAGAAGGTTGCGTGTTCGATTCACGTCGGGTTCAAATCCCGCATTTTTGCACCGATAACACTGAAGATCTCTAAATCCATCTTTTATTCAAATATTTATTTTTCCTGGATTAATGTAAAGTGTAAACTAAGTGCTCCGAATCGACAAAGACGACGTAAAAAATTAACACTCGGTCTCAACTCTAACACAAATGTTAAACATGTTGATGTTATTTTAGTTTAAAGTGAAAAAAAAATTAAGTATAAAAAAACATAATTTTTTTGGAAATAAATTAAAAAAAGAGTATCACGTCATAAAAAATGAAACAGGGGTATTAGTTTAATGAAACAAGGGTATTAGTTTGGATGAAAATTATTGTACTCTAATTACAGGTGCTATTATTATGTACACTTGCCCGAAAGAAAAAAGAGTCCTGAAATTTGCGTTAAATCAAACTCACGGCTCTCTCTGTAACTTACGCTATGTGAGTGGGATAGCGACAAGATGCTTGACTCGGTAACTTGGCAAAAGTCAACAACTTGAGGACGAAATTTCCAGCCAATTACGAGCACTGGGCATAGTATCTTCTCAGCATCACAGTGCTTTAACTCTTAAGGCTCACACCAACTTTCCTAAATTAGGCCAGTTTGGGGGTGTAGCAATGGCCGCAAATCTGTTGGGAGGAGCTGCTCTGGGTCCAGTCTTCGACATACTACTCAAAGCCGTTCTTGATGTTGGCATAAAAATTGCCACTTTCCGTTCCAAATTCCAAAGCTTAAACAACACACTTAATGATATCAAACCAGTTTTCGATGACATCGAGAGGCTAAACAAAGCACTAGACGGCCGAGAATACGAAATAGAAATGTTCAAGAAGCAGCTATTAGCAGGTGAAGAACTAGTCCGGAAATGTTCCAAGACTAAATGCTACGACGCGTTGAAAAAATGGAATTACTCGAGGAAACTAACCAAGTTAGAAAATTCACTGGTTAGGTTTTTCCAAGTTCATGGTTTTATTCAGGTGTGTAGAGATAGTAAAATTATTCTTGTCAATGTGATTGAACATGGTAAGAAATTGGATCAGATTAGCTCCATGTTGAGAGACTTTTCGTTGAAGAATGGGAGTAGTATTGGATTTACAAACTCTAATGGATCTTCAGGGTGGATGAATGGTAATAGTTTTGGTAGCTCAAATGGGAATGGATTTTCAGGATGGTCTGATGTGCCACAAGTTTCAGATTGCGTGGTTGGATTTGATTTGCCACTTCAAGAATTGAAAGTAAAGCTGCTTGAGGAGAAAGAGCAGGTGGTGGTTCTTTCTGCTCCTGCTGGCTGTGGAAAGACTACTTTGGCAGCAATGGTTTGTCTAGAGGATGATATCAAAGGTATTATATTATGTTTAATGTCGATCACTTGCCTTAGAGCTTTGATTGTTCGTTTTATTTGACTATTCTAACTTCCAACTTGTTTGGGACTAAGAATAGCTGTTTTTTTTTTTTTTTTTGTTGTTGTTATTGTTGTTGTTGTTGTTACCATTGTTAAATTAGTCCTTACCAATTCGGAAGATATGTGTCATCAATTTCAAGAATTGTGAATCTTCTTTTTACAATAATTCCATGATGTCCTTAGAAGAAACTTCTTCCATTCCTTTGTAAGTTCACTTAGCTAATTCTCCCCTAGTCCCCCTGGTATCCGAATTGTGAATTTATATGCTACCTGGATCAATTTGATAAGCAATAGTTCGTCTGTCCGTTAATGAGTTGAATTACATATACATCTTATTTTTATGATTGAAAGCAACCGCTTGAATATTGACACGAGCAGAATGTTATGTTTTTTTGTTAAGCGAAGGAAAAATAAGAAGTTTTGTTCTGGGTTTCGATTTATTGTATCTATCTGCGAAGTTGTTTTCCTCATTCTCTGGTGTCATAAAATCCTTTTGATGGTATGGAAGAAAGCTGAAAGTCCCTTGTACCTAAAGACTATATTTTGTTTTTTTATCTCCTGAAAAAAAAAGCAGCTTCTTTTTGTTAAATACAGTTATTGGCCGTACGGATTATTCAACTTAACGCAAGAATAGTTGACATATATAATGTTGCATCATGTTCTTATGTTATAATAAGCTTCTTGATGATCTTTGAGCATACAACAACAACAACAACAACCCAGTGAAATCCCACAAGTGGGAGCTTCTTGATGATCTTTGAGCATATTTAATCTAATTGTCTCTTAACAGCCAAATACAGGGACATCTTTTTTGTCACTGTTTCCAAAACAGCAAACATCAAGCGCATTGTTGGGGAAATTTTTGAGATGAAAGGTTACAAGGGGCCAAACTTTGCTTCTGAACATGCTGCAATCTGCCAACTCAATAACCTCCTAAGGAGAAGCACATCTCAACCTGTACTTCTGGTGCTGGACGATGTTTGGTCTGAATCAGATTTTGTCATCGAAAGTTTTATATTTCAGATACCTGGATTTAAGATTTTGGTCACCTCAAGATCTGTGTTCCCGAAATTTGATACATATAAATTAAATCTTTTGAGTGAGAAGGACGCGAAGGCTCTTTTCTATAGTTCAGCTTTTAAAGATAGCATCCCTAATGTTCGACTTGATCTTGTTCATAAGGTAAAACATATCTATGTTTAAAAGGGTCTTTTAAAATAATTATCTGGTTATCAAAACATGTGAAATGTATATGTAAAATGCTATTGTGCATGTGCTTGAAATATTAAAGAGTAAAAAATGCGTTTTAGCTAAATACTAGAGGTGTGATGTTCTCCACAGGATCTGCCAAATTCATAGTAACTTATAAAGTTCTCTATTTTGTGTAGTAATATCAAAGTACTTTTACATGGTGCTAACTGGTGGTAAAAAATGGCAGGTGGTGAGAAGCTGTTGTGGTTTTCCACTTGCTCTTAAAGTTGTTGGCCGATCATTGTGTGGCCAGCCTGAGTTCATATGGTTTAACAGAGTGATGTTGCAGTCTAAAAGACAAATTCTCTTTCCTACCGAGAATGATCTGCTTCGCACTCTGCGAGCTAGCATTGATGCATTGGATGAAATAGATCTATATAGCAGCGACGCAACTACATTAAGAGACTGCTACCTGGATCTAGGATCATTTCCTGAAGACCACAGAATTCATGCTGCTGCACTTTTGGATATGTGGGTGGAACGATACAATTTAGATGAAGATGGCATGAAGGCAATGACAATCTTCTTTCAACTCTCTTCACAAAATCTGGTTAATCTCGCCCTTGCAAGGTATCACTTTTGTCTTGAAACTCTACTGTATTTGCTACTTCTACGTGTAATTACTGCATGGAACTGAACTAGAAGATTGTTAGTTATAGGGGAAAAGGTCAAGAGAAACTACAAAGCAATAGTGTTAGCTGGTCACATGTACACACTTGCTGACTATCTGTTTGTGTGCCCCAATTTTTAATGTGCTGAAGTCATGAAATATTCTTTTCCACTTTCTAAATTGTTTTGGACAAAATTATTAAATTTCACAAGATAAAGAAGAATTGGAACTGAGTTGAACTCATACAGTTCAGCTTGTGGAATAGTGCAGCGGCAGGCTACTTTTTGTCCTGGTTCCACCTTTTTGGTGTGTACATAACTTCTTCTGTGTATGCAATGATTGAACTTATGTTAGCAGATATCCTTGAATGAATTCCTTACCCAATATCTAATTGTTTATGTCGTGCTGATTACCAGAAAGGATGCACCAGCAGTTCTTGGATTACATAATTTGCATTACATACAGCAGCATGATCTGCTGCGAGAATTGGTAATCCACCAGTGTGATGAGAAACCAGTAGAAGAGAGAAGGAGACTATATATCAACATCAAGGGGAATGACTTTCCTAAGTGGTGGTTTCAACAAAGACTTCAACCACTTCAGGCGGAGGTTTTGTCTATATTCACAGGTTTGTTATCCATCCCTTGTGCTCCTTTTTAGGGCAAGAATAGAAATGTCTTTTGCAAACTTGCTTCATCTTGCCTCAGCTAGTTAGTTACAACTTCATGAATCTGAATTGCAGATGAAGACTTCGCGTCTGACTGGTATGACGTGCAATTTCCTAAAGTTGAAGTACTTGTGTTGAACTTTGAAACAAAGACCTACAACTTACCACCTTTTGTAGAGCAAATGAGCCAATTGAAAACTCTGATTGTGACAAACAATTGTTTCTTCCCAGCCAAATTAAATAACTTTCAGCTTTGTTCTCTGTTCAATCTTAAGAGAATCAGCCTGGAACGCATCTCTGTTACGTCCATTTTTACAGCCAACTTGCAGCTGCCAAATTTGCGGAAAATCTCCTTCATCATGTGTGAAATTGTTGAGGCATTTGAAAACCCTGCTGCCAATATGTCTTACATGTGGCCAAAACTCGTAGAGATGAATATCGAGTACTGCAATGATTTAGTGGAAGTACCGGCTGAAATATGTGATCTTGTTGATCTTAAAAAGCTCAGCATTTGTTATTGTCACGAACTAGTTGCCCTTCCGAAAGAGCTTGGAAAATTGACAAATTTGGAGGTCTTGAGGCTTCATTCTTGTACAAATTTGTCCGAGTTGCCAAAGTCAGTAGTAAAACTTAATAGATTGGGGTTTCTTGATGTATATGATTGTGTGGAACTGGATTTCTTGCCAACAGAAATGGATCAACTCTGTTCTTTACGGACTATCTGCATGGGTAGTCGCTTGGGGTTTACTGAGCTTCCCAATTCTGTGCTAAGACTTGTGAAATTGGAAGATGTTGCATGTGATGAAGAAACAGCCTCCTTGTGGGAGTATTATAAGGAACATATGAGGAATCTGAGAATCACTGTGATAAAAGAGGATATCAATTTGAATTTGCTGCACAAATCATTATTTGTCTGATTTTAAGAGAAGTTTCTTGAGGCGACTTTGGGACTAGAACAAACTGAGCAGAAGTGCAGAACTGGTAGCTAGGGGTGAAGGCAGTATTAGTTGCATCTGTTCTAAATATCCCAACACAAAATTTGAACTTTCTCCAACTTTATTTTCAGTGAATTTTGAAAGATACAGCTCAAGATTGATCATATTACTTCACGAGATTCATGCCACTGTCAAGAATTGACATCTTATTAGGAGCTGTCATTAAAGTTGGAATGCAGAAAAGCTAGTAACACAGCAAGCTGATGTAAGTTTGAACTTCGAGAAGCTCAAGAGAAACTTAGTATATTGATTTTATGGAAGGGCCATTTCTTTGTATCCTTAAATTTGGATAGGGATTTGGACCCTGATATATTCCTATTGATGCATGTAAAGGCTACTGTCTGCAATTCATAGTAGTATAGATAATAAGTTTGTTAAAAAGGAAGATAGATTTCATTAGCAAGGAACCTTTTCTTTGCTGTTGACGAAGAGCGTTGATCAATGCACGAGATAAGTTGGCAATTCTTGCAGAATAGGTTTAATTGATTCTGCCATCTATTGCTTAGATGCTGAAATGTTATATATACGGTCGAAATCGAGCTTGCCTACGACATGGCAGGTTAGGCTCGGGACATGACAACCAAAGACTAAAGATCGACCCCGAGCCCCACAGAGCTAGAACCCGGGGTCAGAACGCCTGCCTTCGGGAACATTGAGTCTGTAATCCCGGAGTCGACCTTAGCCCCGATCGAGCTCGTAGAAACATTATTAGCATAACCAACAGAAGACTGAAATATCCGTGACCGATCGGATATTACGGCGGAAATCTCGGCGTGTATCAGTAAGGAACCGGCAATCAGCTAATCAAGGGATTTTTACCTTTTATAGAATTGTACCTAAAGTAAAAATTTTGTACTATATAAAGGGGGGTCTGATAATTCATTTAAGACATTATAACACACATTCCAAAGCAATACATTATTATTCTCTTTAAGTTATTATTTTTCTTGATATCGATCGAAATACGTTCCGCTCGAGGGTGGCTAACCTTCCAAGGCTGAAACTGTTCAATTCGTGTGGTTTGCATTTACTTTATCATTATTTATTTCAATTGCAATCTGATTTATCATTTTGTGTCAAGTTAGTTCACTTATCCTTAAAACCACTTACAAATTCAATTGTTATCCGATTTTGAGGGTAAACAGTTGGCGCCCACCGTGGGGCTAAGGATAATAGTGGTTATTTGATACAAATCTCCATAACACACACTACTTTACACTTGTTCTTTGAAGTGTCTCTAATTTCAGGTTAAAACTCAAAATGTCTAACTCTCAATCAGCACCCCTATGCGTTGACAACGAGTCTGGTCATCACGGTGAAAATAACAACATAGCTCCAGGTGACGAAGTACCACCCGTTGATCCTATCGGAATTCCGATCGCAGACCCAATTGACGCTAATTCACATGTGGCTATCGACATAAACCTGCTTACCGACCCCGAGAATAGCGTTCGTGGTGGAGCCCGATCGGCAGCTCAAAATACACAAAACATTGGAGGAGACGAGATAAGTTTACGGGTGATCTTCAAAATGCTGTAGGCTCAACAGGCGGTGATAGTTCAGTTACAGAACCAAAGTCGTGAACCGAGCAGGGTTGAACCTGATCCACCCGAGAAGTCACCCGCAGGGATGAACCGATCGCAGAAAGGTCAAATGAAAACGAATCGGGGGCTAACCCCGAGATCATAAAGATGCTCGAAGAACTGATAAAACGGGTAGAATCAGGGGAAAGAAAATCGAAGTTAATGACAAAAAGGTGGAAACCTACAATTCCAGGGTAGACTAAATCCCAGGAGCACCGCCGATATTGAAAGGCCTGGATTCCAAGAAGTTCGTGCAAAAACCTTTTCCTCCAAGCGCGGCTTTGAAGCCGATCCCTAAGAAATTTCGCATGCCCGAGATTGCTAAGTATAACAGAACGACCGACCCAAATGAACAAGTAACCTCTTACACATGTGCCATCAAAAGGAACGACTTGGAGGATGATGAGATCGAGTCAGTCTTGTTGAAGAAGTTCGGAGAAACCCTGTCAAAAGGAGCTATGATATGGTATCACAACTTACCTCCTAATTTTATTGACTCATTTGCTATGCTTACAAATTCTTTCGTGAAAGCGCACGCCGGGGCTATCAAGGTCGAGACCAGGAAATCGGACATTTTCAAAGTAAAACAGAAGGATAACGAGACGCTCAAAGAGTTCGTGTCCTGGTTTCAAATGGAACGAATGGACCTGCCGCCGGTCGCTGGTGATTGGGCCGTTCAAGCTTTCACCCAAGGGCTCAATGTTCGAAGCTCGGTGGCTTCACAGCAGTTGAAACAAAACCTGATAGAATATTCAGCTGTTACTTGGGCGACGTGCATAACTAGTATCAATCGAAAATTACAGTCAAAGATGATCAACTCGAGGCCCCTTCGGGGTCCGTTTATCCTATCAAAACCATAAACAGAGCCAAGAGAGACATCGACCGTGAACCGAGATCAAACATGATCGGTATCAACCGTATAATGGAGATTGAAGAAGTAGTGGGTTCGGGCGGAACCCTGTGAGAAATGGAAGGAGAAGTGATCGAGGTTAGAACAATCTGGGACTCATGAGCAATAATAGCTTCGACAGACCCATCGGGCCTAAAGAAGCACCGAGGTAATCGGAATACAACTTTAACGTCGATGTTGCCACCATTGTATCAGCTATCGGACGCATCAAAGATACAAATAGCCTCGACCTCTACAATCCGATCCAACCCAAAGGGATCCTAACCAGATGTGTAAATATCACGGCACTCACGGCCACAGAACGGAGGATTGCCGATAGTTGAGAGAGGAAGTAGCCCGACTATTCAACAACGGGCATCTTCGAGAATTCCTGAGCGACCGAGCCAAGAATCATTTCAGGAATAGGGATTCTAACAAACAGACCGAACAAGAAGAACCTCAACACGTCATTAACATGATCATTGGTGGGGTCGATTTCCCTCAAAGGC
>AWOL01S0005800.1:144759-168645 GCA_000715115.1 Nicotiana otophora
TTTCAAGCTTTGAGATTGAGTTTCTTTGCTAGCTTTTGTGGAAAAAAAATACATTTTCTTAAACTTTGAAATAAATTTTCAGGTTACAAATAAATTTATTCCCAATTATTAACAAAAACCTTGATTTATATATATTGAAGTCAAGTATTTAGCTTCGAAATAGTTGTTAATTAATGTGCAAGTTACTAGTTAAATATCACTATAAGTTAACAATATTAATTTAAAGTAAACTAATAATTCAAACCAATTGCAAACACTATTATGGATTAGAGTATTGCCAAAATGATCATGAACTAGTACTAATTTACATGAAGTTTGTGGCGAATTTACTAATCTAGTTTCTTGGGGCCCCTTCCGGGTCCATATATCCCGTCAGAATCATCGACAGAGTCAGGAAAGACATCAATCGTGAACCAAGATCGAACAGGGATTGGTATCAGCCGTATAATGGAGATCGAAGAAACAGCGGGTCCGGGCAAAACTCTGTGAGAAATGAAAGGAGAAATGACCGAAGTCAGAGCAACCGGATACTCATGAGCAAAAATAGCCTCGATAAGCCCATCAGGCCTAAAGAAGCACTGAGGTTATCGGAATACAACTTTAACGTCGATGTTGCCGCCATTGTATCGGCTATCGGACGCATCAAAGATACCAAATGGCCTCGACCTCTACAATGTGATCCAACCCAAAGGGATCCTAACCAGATGTGTAAATATCACGGCACTCACGGCCACAGAACGGAGGATTGCCGATAGTTGAGAGAGGAAGTAGCCCGACTATTCAACAACGGGCATCTTCGAGAATTCCTGAGCGACCGAGCCAAGAATCATTTCAGGAATAGGGATTCTAACAAACAGACCGAACAAGAAGAACCTCAACACGTCATTAACATGATCATTGGTGGGGTCGATTTCCCTCAAAGGCCGATGTAGAAGTGCACCAAAGTGTCCATCACGAGGGAAAAATGAACTCGAGTTTACGTACCGGAAGGAACCTTCTCTTTCAACGATGAGGACGCGGAAGGGATCGTGCAACCCCACAATAATACAAAGGTAACATATGTACTCGTAAATAAAATTCGAGTTAAACGTGTGTTAATTGATCCAGGTAGCTCGACCAACATCATCCGATCGAGGGTCGTGGAACAGCTCGGTCTACAAGATCAAATCATTCCTGCAGTTCTAAACGAATTCAACATGGCATCTGAAACCACTAAGCGTGAGATAACATTGCCGGTGAACACCGCCAGGACCATCCAGGAAGCTAAGTTTTATGTGATCGAAAGAGACATAAGGTACAACGCTTTGTTTGGGAGGCCTTGGATCCACAACATGAGAGCAATGCCCTCGACACTGCACCAGGTGCTGAAATTCCCAACACCCAGCGGAGTCAAAACAGTTTATGGGGAACAACCGGCCGCCAAGGAAATGTTCGCGGTCGATGAAGTGATCCCAACATCCACAATCTCAACATCGAAGGATCCAAACTAGATGGTCAAAGACGGGGCCAAATAGCAATCACCAGTACCAGCCTCGATGGAATCAGAGAAATGAGGGGTAGACGAGGACGATGACTACGGGGTCCCCAGATCTTTCATAGCCCTCGATGACTCTGACGCTACAAAATCAACGGTCGAGGAACTGGAACAAGTCGTATTGAGTGAACACCTACCCGATCGAAAGGTATACCTGGGTATGGGGTTAATCCCCTAGCTCAGGAAAAAACTCATTTAATTTCTTATAGCTAATGAAGATTGTTTCGCTTGGTCCCACCTTGATATGACAGGGATCCTGCCGGAGATAACCACTCACAAACTAAGCCTGGACCCAAAGTTCCATCCGCTCAAGTAGAAGAGTAAACCCCAGTCTGAGGTCAAAGATGCTCTCATCAAGGACGAGGTATCTAAACTCCTTAAAATAGTGTCCATTCGGGAGGTAAAATACCCGGATTGGTTAGCAAATGTAGTAGTAGTCCCTAAAAAATGGAACAAATTAAGAATGTGTGTAGACTATAAGGATTTGAATAAAGCATGTCCCAAGGACTCTTTCTCTTTGCCCAACATCGATCTCATGATCGACGCCATAGCCGGCCACGAGATCCTCAGTTTTCTCGATGCCTACTCCGGGTACAACAAAATATGGATGAACCTGAGTGATCAGGAAAAAACTTCCTTCATCACTAAATACGGCACATACTTCTATAACGTGATGTCATTCAGGTTAAAAAACACCGGTGCCACTTACCAACGCCTAGTAAACCGGATGTTCGAGGAACAAATAGGGAAATTAGTGGAGGTTTTACATGGATGATATGTTGGTTAAGTCCCTGCGAGTATAGGACTATTTAAAACATTTGCAGGAAACCTTTAGCATATTGAAGAAATACAAACGAAGCTGAGCCCGGAGAAATTTGCGTTTGGAGTTGGGTCAGGTAAATTCCTCAGATTCATGGTATCCAACCGGGGAATCTAGATCAACCCCGACAAGATCAAATCCATGAAAGATATCACGGTTGTGGACAACGTGAAGGTCGTGCAAATATTAACTTGGCGCATAGACTCCTTGTGGCGATTCATCTCGAGGTCCTCCGACAAGATCCACCGGTTCTTCACACTATTGAAGAAAAAGAATAATTTCTCATGGAACCCGGAGTGCCAAAAGGCCTTGGAAAAGCTCAAGCGGTATCTATCGAGCCCACCACAACTTCACACGCCAAAGACAGACGAACAACTATACTTGTACTTGGCAGTATCGGAGATAGCGGTAAGTGGAGTCCTGGTCCGGGAAGAGCAAGGTACGCAATTTCCAATTTACTATGTTAGCAGGACCCTAAGTGAGGCCGAAACTAGGTACCCTCACCTAGAAAAGCTAGAACTCGCTTTGCTAAGCGCCTCTAGAAAGTTAAAACCATACTTCCAGTGTCACCTCATATGTGTCGTGGCTACTTACCCGTTGAGGAATGTTATGCATCAACCCGAGCTCTCGGGTTGGTTGTCCAAATGGGCCATGGAAATCAGTGGGTACGATATTGAATATCGACCCCGGACTGCCATTATATCTCAAATTTTGGCAGACTTTGTGGCCGACTTTACGCCGGCCCTAAAACCCGAGGTCGAAAGAGAGTTATTAATCAACTCAAGGACCTCCTCGGGGAGCTGGACCATCTTTACGGATGACGCCTCAAACGCAAAAGGGTCCGAACTTGGCATCGTATAGAAGCCACCAACAGGAAATGTAATTAGACAATCTATTAGGACTGTGAAATTGACTAACAACAAGACCGAATATGAGGCCATGATTGCAGGTCTCGAACTAGACAAATGCTTGGGAGCAGAGGTAATCGATATGGAAAAGGACACGAAGGAGTTCGTACGAAAATGTGATGAATGTCAAACACACATTCCGATGATTCATCAGCCCGGGGAGCTGTTGCATTCGGTTTTGTCACCATGGTCGTTCATGAAGTGGGAATGGATATCGTTGGCCCCCTTCCATGGGCACCCGGTAAGGCTCAATTTATATTGTTTATGATTGACTATTTTTCTAAGTGGGTGGAAGCCCAGGCATACGAGAAGGTTAGGGAGAAAGAAGTCATTGATTTCATTTGGGACCACATCATATGCCGGTTCGGAATGCCAGCTGAGATCGTATGCGACAACAGGAAGCAATTCATCGGCAGCAAAGTAAGCAAGTTTCTCTAAGATCATAAGATCAAAAGGATCCTATCGACACCCTACCACCCTAGTGGGAATGGACAAGCCGAATCGACCAACAAAACCATGCTCCAAAACCTCAAAAAGAGGTTGACCGACGCCAAAGAAAAATGGAAGGAAATCCTGCCCGAAATCTTATGGGCATACCATACGACATCGAAGTCCAGTACAGGGGCCACCCCGTTCTCACTGGTTTATGGTGCCGAATCTCTAATACCGGTAGAAGTCGGAGAACCAAGCCTCAGGTTCCGATATACAACCAGGTAATCAAACGACGAGGCTATGGATACGAGCCTAGATCTATTAGATGAAAGGCGCGAAACAACCCTTGTCCAGTTGGCCGCCCAAAAACAACGGATCGAGAGATATTAAAATCGAAGGCTAACCTTCGACATTTCAATATCGGGGACTTGGTGTTAAGGAAGGTCACGCTAAATACCCGGAACCAGAATGAAGGGAAGTTGGGTCCAAACTGGGAAGCCCCTTATCAAATTATCGAGATCACCAGTAAAGGATCGTACAAACTCGGAACAACGAACGGTGAGCAACTACCGAACAACTGGAACATAGCTCACCTAAAGCGATACTACTGTTAAGGTATGACCTCGTTCATTTACTTTTATTTATTTTGCATTCCGAACTAACTCTTGCAGGCAATCATCAAATTACAATACAATCTTTAGGCCTGAAGGCACGCGTTGCACTCTTTTTCCCTCGAACCGATTTTGTCCCAAATGGGTTTTTCGGCAAGGTTTTTAACGAGGCTATAGTAAATCATGCTAACTTAGAATTGAAGGCCGGTTACAAACTAGTATCTAAGATCACGACAACAGTATTCGAGGCCTCTCTATGCTCGGCCCCGAACACTAGGGGGCATTACCCTCAGATAACGACTTTAGCAAGGAAGGAAACTTTATGATTGAATGGTCTCGGCTCAATCGATAGGATTTACTGTAAGGGCCAAACGGTCAAATGAACCGTGCCCGCATAGACTATTAGAGCCCTGGCACAAAACTTATACACATGTGTAACCGTTACGCACAAGAATAAAAAGAAGTTTCTACCTTGCGGATAAATATCTTATCCCTTAAGAATTTCTCTTTTTTCTTTTCCTCTTAAGGAATTTCTTACATTCGATCCCCTAAAGGTATTGAGCCCAAGGGCCACCTTTATCCGGGTTCAAACGATCACTCCCAATCGGGGGCTGCCGTCCAAAAATAAACTCGGACGGCTCGGGCTATCGGAGCCCGGGGGCACGAGACCTATTAGGTAGCGCCCGAACCTTAAAGGCTACGGCCACCCCTATTCGGGGATTTTTATCTTAGGCAAACCCGGATAACTGGGGGTAACAAGCCCACTGGGGAACACCTGAACTAAAGGCTACGACCATATTAAAACGGCTCGGAGACGTCCGAGACCCGTAACAAAAAACAAGGCCTTCAAAATTTCATAACCGGTTCAAAAAGCTACTTTCGACAAACTATAAAAAATCATAAGTACTTTGGGGAAAAGTTTCTGGTCATACCGAACCCCCACGATGCCTTAAACAAAATAATGTCGAAGGCAATGCCTGTTCGAACCTCCGAACATGACCTAACTATTTTATGCTAAGGCATTTCGATCTTTGCAAACATAAAAAATAAAGCAAAGGAAAACAAAATTCTTAAACTGTCGAAGGGAAAAGCAAGCCTTGTATATTAAATACAGTCTTTACAAAGGCCAAATGGCCTTAACAAAAAATACAAAAGTACACAAGTACAAAAACCAAAAAGCAAAATATTTCTACAAAGACGTCTAAATAGCCTGGTCTTCTCCACCCCCGGGTCCATCGGAAACCCTCAAAGTCTTCTTCTTTTTCTTCTTCTTCTTCGTCTTCGGGGGAGGCCAACTTCTTGGCCTAGGCCTCGAGCCCCTTAGCGATTTTGATCTCGGCCGATAGATCAAAACCCCGAGCATAAATCTCCTTGAGGGCCTCTTTTCGCGACTACCGCTTCTCATAATCAACAATGTCCTTCAAGCGGTCATGGGCCGCCTCGGCATCGGCCTTGTATTGGGCCACCATTTCGTCAGCATAGGCTTTAACCACCACGGCCGCCGGCTTGGCCGTTTCAAGCTCCTTGGCCATAATTTCTTGCTCAGAGGCAGCCGAGCTTAGCTAATACTGGAGCTCTTCAATCTTTTTGGCCTGCACCTCGACCTTTTCTTTTTGCTACTCGAAGATGGGCCTCAGCCGAAGCCAGTTGCGCCCGAGCATTCTCCTTTTTCGAGGCCAGGCGATCCATCATGCCCCTCCATTCGTCGGTCTCGGCCTTGACATCATCCATCTCAGCTCGCAGTTGATTGACCCGATCGATTTTTTGTTGGACCTGTGGATTCCGACCGTTAGTCACCAAGTCTAGTTCATCATCACTAACCTCAAAGACTTTACCTCTTCTACCAGAACATCACGTTCTTTCTGAGCCGCGTCCAACTCAGCCCGAAGACTTTTGTTCCTCGCGTTGCTCACTGAGAAGTTTGTACATATCTCTCTTCTCGATAATCTCTTTGGCTTCGGCCTCGAGGAGACTCAGCTCTTCTCGATATCGGAGGAAGGTCTCGTGGTAAAGCACTGAGGCTTGCGAATATAAGGAAAAATATTAAGATCATTAAGTAACCAAAGCTGGAAAATTAAAAGGTTTGGTAACACCTTACCCGATTCAATGCTTGTTGTGCTTCGTTGAACAAGCATGGAGATTACACCTCGTTCATCTTTGCCTGGTCTTCTTTAGTCACCAGGAACCGGAGGTAACTAGCTACCCCAACAGGCGCGGAAAGGATTTGGGCGTCCTCTGGAACAGAGATGATGATCGACCGCTTCAGACTAGGATCGGCACTCGGGGCAGGGAATCGGTTGACCAATCTCAGGCTCGAGCTAGACCCACTTGTCCCCGAGGGCGGACTTCTTCTCGGTACTCCTAAATCACCCAATCCGGTAACATCCTCCGTGGCATTAGAGTCCACACCATCAAAAAAGATTTGGAAGGGATCGTTCGCTCCTTGGATCCCCTCATTTGAACGCTCCTTCGCCGCTTGAGCTTCACCGAACATTAAGTCCGTGAACGAAGGTGATCCCGTTATATCGATGACACCGGGTGGAGCAAAACCAGTGTCTTGAGGGTTCTCGACCCTCACTGATGCATCGACTCTTGAGTTTGGGAGGGATTAGCCTCTATCGTCCCCCTTCGGTTGATGCCCGTTCTTCAGGGACCGATGGCTCTCGGGAACTAAAATTTCATCCTTTTCAGAATCGTCCTTGAGCTGGTAGAGGGAGTCTGAATCAAGTATTCGGGAGCTAGAGGTTTCTTTTGGCTTGCGGATCAGCCTCCTCCTTGGTTTCTTTTTCTCCGAGCTCGGAGCCCTTTTTCTCTTCTTCTCTTCACCCTGTTTCGGAGCAGGAGACTCAGTGGGGAAATCGTCACTACCGGATGGGGGGGCTCATTTGGACGTCCTTGGGTCAACCTGCAAAAGGAAATAAAACAAGTAAGGACTTAATCATGCAAAAGGGAAATCAAATATTACTCATGAAATAGATCTCACCGTGCGAACGGGCCTCCCATCGGCCCTTTGAAAGCTCGCGCCGCGAGCGCTCAGAATAAGGCCTTTGTGATACGATATCCTCGACCCACTCCTTGAGTCGAGGAACCGCGTTCGGGATCCGAGCAACAGCTGCACCATCACAGAACACCGATAAGAAGGAAGGAAAGGGGCGATAAATAAAATCTTGGAAGCAAAATTATATACTTACGTGACATGTTCCACTTCTCAGGGAACGACATGTACTCGGTCGGGATTAAGTTTGAGGTCCTCACTCGGACGAAATGACCTAGCCAACCTCGATCCATATCTTTATCGATACTCGAGAACGAGGCCTTACTTGCCCGACGGGCGAGCTTGATCAGTCCCCTCGGTAGAGTCGGGGACTGTATAAATGCATGAGGTGGTCGATAGTGAAAGGACACCCTTCGATATTGCTTACAAAGGAACGGAAGAGGATTACGATCCTCCAGAAAGAAGGGTGAATATGACCGAGAGTTACCTTGTATCTTTTACAAAAGTCGATGATAACCGGGACTAAGGGGCCCAACGTGAAGGGATAAGTGTAAACACTTAAAAATCCCTCGACGCGGGTGATGATGGCTTCGTTAGGTTCCGGAGCCACCACATATTTGTCGACCCAGTTACAATCCTTTTTGACTTCGGAGAGAATATCCTCGGTGATCGAGCAGATGCACCTCGAGGCATCCTCGCACCGGTATGGTACGGAGGATGGCTTTTCGATCTTAAAATCAGCGTTGACCGGACATCCCCCTGGGATGAACATTTTTAGAGGCGGTTCCGGTACTGGTACCTCGACAGCAGTACGCGAAAGGGTCTCTTCGGTGCCCTACCGCGAAGTAGAAGGAGTTTCTTTTTGGGGAACGATTTTTGAAGTCTCTGTCATTTCTTTGAAAATGAAGGAAAAGGGAGGAAAAAGAGGAAGTTAAAAGAGTACACTTGATGGTTTGGGATGAAGACGGAACATAAGTTCTTATCAAAAGGTCTGAAATAACCGAAATATAAGTGCCTGAAAATAATTAAGATTGATAAGGTACGAGGGCAGAAGGTTTGAATGTAAAGTTTGAATGAGTAAAAGATGGGGTATTTAAAGTTTTCCAGCGACGGTCCGCATCCTGGAGTGGCCAACCAGCAACTGACAAGCATTTAATGCCATTAAGACTTGACTGACGAGGCGTTTCGTCTGTTTTGTTGTTTCTGTCACGGGGTATCGAAGTCAGGATCAGAAGCTCATGTCGTTTCTCGTTGTCTACTCTCCGAAAAACGAGGGGACTATCTGTATACGATCGAAATCGAGCTCACCTATGACATGGAAGGTTAGGCTCGGAACATGACAACAAAAGACTGAAGATCGACCTTGAGCCCCACCGAGCTAGAACCCGGGATCAGAACGCCTGCCTTCGGGAACATTGAGTCTGTAATCCCGGAGTCGACCTAAGCCCCGATCGAACTCGTAAAAACATTATTAACATAACCAACAGAAGACCGGAATATCCATGACCGGTCGAATATTACAGTGGGAATCTCGGCGCGTATCAGTAAGGAACCGACAATTAGCTAATCAAGGGATTTTTACCTTTTATATAATTGTACCTAAAGTAAGACTCCTCTACAATATAAAAGGGGCCTGATAATTCATTTAAGACATTGTAACACGCATTCCAAAGCAATATATTATTATTCTCTTTAAGTTCTTATTCTTCTTGATATCGATTGAAATGCGTTCGGCTCGAGGGTGGCTAACCTTCCAAGGCTGGAACTGTTCAATTCGTGTGGTTTGCATTTACTTTATTATTATTTATTTCAATTGCAATCTGATTTATCATTTTGTGTCAAATTAATCCACGTATCCTTAAAACCACTTATAAATTCAATTGTTATCGGATTTTGAGGGTAAACATATTAATACAAGTTTGACATCAATCTTCAATAAGCAGGCTATGTACAAAAAATTCAACTTAAAACAGCAAGAGCTAGATGATTCGACAAAACGTGGGATTTAAGCAGTAGAGTTGCAAAAAAAAACAAGTTGGGATTAATAGCCAGTCACTTCCCAACCATTCCCTGCGAGTGTTGTGGCCAAATGGTTTTGTGGGTCTTTACAAACTTGTTTTTAGTTTTACGATCCTATCTATTTCTTATTTTTACATGGAAAATTTACTTTTACATATAAGAAATCTATCTTTTACCTATAAGAGATCTATCTTTTACCTATAAGAGATTTAAAAAGGAAACTTTCTTAATTTATTATAAATGACTAGGAAGACCCATTTCCTCGTGAGTGCTACCAGCAATTATGACTGGAGGTTTATTTGTGGGAGATTTTAACCCAATTTGTTGCACTTTTTGGAGACCATGTGCCGAGGCTATGCTCTTATTCAGAATTTCCAGCTTGCCAGGGCTAATTCTTAACCTCCGGCAACTCTGACTTCTTGCTATATTTGATTTGCGTGGCTGTTGATTGTTTGCCAAGAGAAATTGGTAATTTTACATAAAATGTCTGCAAAGAGGATTCATATAACTGACCCAAACTTAGCTTGGAATTGAAGCATTTTGCTTTTGGGTTCCTCAGAGGATCATTTTCCTGATAATTTCTTCCAACAGATTTTGGAGACGCATCTCATGGTACAACTTACCAAAAAAATTGTCACTTGACCATTATAGGAAAAATGCACTCTGCTATTAAGGAAAATTTAACATCGACTAGAAGGGCTAGTTAAACTATACAGAAAGGAAAACCTTTGCTAATAATATTGTAATACACAAGCCCTAAGACTATAAGCATCTCAACTTACAAAAACCACAAAGACGCATGGTTTGACACAAAAGCAAATAAGCAAGTACAAGAGTTACAAACGAACTTCACTGTATAACACTATAAGCGAAGAGATTTTGAACTCAAGTATGAAAATTCCATTACTTTTTCAGCCAATTCCTCCTATGGTGATAGAAGAAATAATTCATGGGTACACTAAAAGCCCCTTTCCAGGATAAGAACTTGATTAATTACAAGCATTGTTGGTCCATGTTCTTGCTGCTGAGTAGTCAATAATCTCTACGCCTTGAACACCAACAAGTCCAGAAATGTTCTCGTAAGATTGCAGTACGACTTCTTTCACAAGCATGGCAAAGAGGTACACTCACATTGCATATATGATCTCCCCGCTGCTATCAATATCAAGATCAGGATCTGAATCCAAGTCATCCATGTCATCGTCCATCATTTCCAAGTTATACAAGCCAACTGGTGGTACTGTTGCCTCTGAGATTATTTGCATGATTGTATCTATGCTCTGCATTGGCTGATCGGGCTCTTCAAACTGGTCGCTTATCATCTTATCGTCCATTAAATCTGCCGGAAGATTCTTCAAAAACCATACATGATTTTTGATTTCAGGCATTGTGATCCTCTGTGTCATGTGCAAAGGAAGATGACTTCAGCATTAGTGATAACTACAATCTGTATTTTCTTCAAGACTACCATGTGACACCCTTTTGACAATATCTCAAAATGTTTGTCACTTAACGAATTTACAAAAATCTGATTATTGTTCTCTTCATCCCAGCTTATACATTCCTATAAGTAGTGTAGTTTTTTTTTTTTTGGAGAATGTATTAGTGTATTTGTTTCCTACTATTACCGGTATAATATATAAAAGTTAAATTATATTTTTTAACTTCATGCCAGTCAATCAGGACTGTGTGGGATGGGGCTAGACAACATTTTCAAAGAGGTGCCTTAACTACAGTGTAATTGGATGGTGGTCAGCAATTACTACTATAGGCAAGCTTGGATCAGATTGTAGTCAAAGTTCTAATGCAATCACAACAGGGACATGCCAAAACTCTATCTACCCACGTTCGCATACTGATTACTTTTAAAACCACACTAACCTGTGCCGGATCTCCAACAAAGATCCTTGAGATTAAGTGGCGACATTCCTCAGATATCTGAATGTTATCTGGAATAGAATACTGCACGCTCAGGATTCTCTGTGCCGCAAAGCCAGTTGAGTTAAAATTTTGTAATCAGAAATCCAAAAGTAATTCAAATGAAGTCATGATAATGATTAAGATGTACATTTATCGTCTTCCGGAAATCTTTTGGTTCATCAGGATCCTCAAAAGGGTAAGCACCTACTAACATGACATACAATGTCACCCCACACGACCAAACATCTGCAACCTGAAACAAAAACAATCTGTGACATTCTCCTGTTGATTGAAGCTCATGTCAAAATAACACAGTACAAAAGTAAGCCATCATGATAGACTACATAGTAAGTACTCAACATATTGAAGTTCAAATTAAACATATAAGGCAAAATGGCCTCGTAGCCACTTAAACTTGCATCGATTTTTCCATCCCAGTAAACAAACTTTCAACTTTTCCATTTGAACACTTCAACTTATCAAAACGCATGTTTTAAACACTCAATTGCACTGACAAGGATAACACGTCATATGTAAGGCTTTTTATGGTTTGACACGTGTAATTTGTGGGTCCCACATTTTAAAAATCAATTCATGAAATTTTTCTATAAAACAAAATTCTCTCCTTCTCAACCCCACCAAAACTATTCCATCGTTGCCCTACCACCACCACAAGCTTCATCTCTTAAATTATCTACCTCATTTTCCTTCTATTTTTAATCCAAACCTTATCTTTTTAGTCTTATGTTCAATAAAATTGCCATTTTGTTCATAAAATGCTTGGCCTCATTTCCAGAAAATTTTCCGATATGCCAGCGGCACTGCTGCCGTCATCATGCCCTGCTAGAGCACTAGCAACCCTGCATCTCTTCAGAGACCGAAGGCACCAACGAGCAACAAAAATTAGAAAGCCGCAGTCGGCCACCAATCCAACATCACCTTTGAACTACCAGTGAGTTACCTACTTCCACCAAATCTCCTCCATGAAAAAAAGAGAACACCAATCGATCTTCATTAAAAAAAGACCACCTGTGAAAACACCTCGCAAGAACCCTATCAGAAAAATCAATCGAGAAAAGGAAAGAAAAAGAAGAGAAATTAAGGAGGAATTGGGGGAGGTGAAGGGATCGGGAATAATGGGGGTGGGAATACCAGAAAGGGGGAAGGGGGAGGGGTTAAACGAAGGGGGAAGGGGGAGTGGTTAAACGAAAGAGGAATTACGGTTTTTCTTTTCTTTTTTGTTTTTTAAGTTTATGTTTTTGTCTACTTTTAAAGGAACTCAGCATAGTCACGCGCATTATAAGCGTGATGTGCATGTTGTTTGTCCAAGTCAGCTGTGTTGTTACCACGTAGCAATAGTCAACGGTCAAAGTGGCTTATTGATGTGTAAATAATCAAGTTGAAGTGTTCAAATGGAAAAGTTTTAAGTTTGTTTACCGGGATGGAAAATCGATGCAAGTTTAAGTGGCCAGGAGGCCATTTTGCCAACATATAATTAGAATGAACACCTGAGAAGCTATTCATCCTCGTACGAGAAAAGACTGCAACAGATGTTACAAGGCCAAGGTTGAGTGAAATTTCATGGATGCTAACCGAGCTAATCTTTTATAGTGCAATAGTCACAAAACAAAATTTTGTCACTAAAATATACCTCAACTTCTGGTCTAACTTGATTAAAGTAAAACCCCCCCGGAAACCTTAAACCCAGCAATAGAAATATACTTTCCTATATAAAACCCACCAGAAACCTACATAGGCAAGTTACAGAGAAAGTTGAGGTATATTCTAGTAACAAATTTTTGTTTTTTGACTTCTGCATAATAAAAGTATTCTTCCGTTCCATTTCTCCTTCATCAACAACCCAGCATCCCTTCACTATATAAACACACACAATGTGTAATTCTCAAGCTATATTTTGACTAGGTTGGTTAACACTTAACAGTATATTAACATTAGAGGTTGATCAATGGGCAGCACTAACAGAATAGAGTCCTTAGGAACTAAAGTTTAGAAATTCTATAACTGTGATACTTCATTCTGAACAAAATTTCCCAAGCTTCTATTACACTGGGTTTGTTGTTGTTATTACTAGCACCTCACTATTGAAGCATACAACATAACTAGAAATAACAGGACTAGACTAGTTATTATGTAGAGACAAAGAAGTCGAAATCCCAAAAAGGATATGAACCTAGACAGTTGGCCATACAAGATTGCTTACCCAACATATCATGGTCTCAAGCGAAATGGCCCAGAAATGCTCCTTTAATAAGTTTCAAATTTCTTTATATTTCAGTCGCCCAGATATGGAGTTCTATAAGGTCACTTAGACACCTTTAAGATGGCTTAATGTTTATAATCTATTTTTTTTTGTGGTGGGGAAGCAAGTCAAGTAATATAATGAATCCATTTATGCCTCTGCTCATCAAGAACACCATCTGCTCTCTTTCCCCTCTTATGGGGAGTGGGGATAAGAAGGATGCTCAGCTGGACATTCCAGATGACAATAAGTAAATGTCAGTCAAGGAAAAGCTCACTTCGGATGTGCAGGAAGCATTCATATGCATCACAAAAGGAACTTCAAAAACAAAAATTATTGGTACTTGTTATTACTTTTTTACATAAAGTATCAGTACTGCTATTAATAACACATTAAACCAATTTACCTTGCCATCATATTCTTGCCTCAACAGAACTTCTGGAGCAATATAAGCAGGAGTTCCCACTGTTGATTTTGGTTGTGAATGCAGCAGAGAAGACTGCAAAAAGTGCAACGCAAGATTAAGAAATCGGGGAGCACATATGCATACAAGCTGTATATGTATCTTGCCTGAAATTAAGAAGACCTAGATGGCTCTGTGAGTGGCTAATGATGGGAAGCCCTAGTACCTTGGAATACCCAAAATCACAAATTTTTAGCCGAGGAGCAGGGCTTCCATCAAGCAATGTATTTTCCAGCTTCAAGTCCCGATGACATACTTGCTTCAATAAGAAATACAACAGAAACAGGCTGAATAAAGTTCCAATATGATCTCCATATTTAATAAACTGAAAGAAATTGAGTAAATATTCAGGGAAAGTCATTACCATGGAGTGACAGTAGCTGACTCCAGATATAAGCTGCTGGAAAAAGAAGCGAGCCTGTGCAAGAAGAGATTACGTATCCTTATAAATCTCGCACAGCTATAAGCAAAGTGTTCTACAATTAACAGGTTAAATACCTCATCCTCATTGAAACGCCCTGCATTAGAAATTCTCTCAAAAAGCTCCCCACCCGATGCATATTCCATCACAATAGCGAGATGAGTTGGCGTCAAAATCACCTAGAGTACAATTTTAAGCAGACCAGTCATAAATATATAACATCCTATCTAGGATCTAAACGGGCAGTCAGTGGAAAACCTCTCGGAATCTAATTATGTTAGGATGCCTCAGGGACCTGTGATTGATTATCTCCCGCTGAACGTTTTCATCTATCTGCAAGGCCAGAAGATGGGAAAAGAAATGAGCAGTGTCATATGCAGCCGATATAATTCACACTACAAACTTTCATCATAATATTGAATTGGTCCTTTCAAGTTTCATCTAATGTGTGGAAGAGAGAGACTAGGGTGGCTCAATTAAAAGGTCTATAATTACAAGCACTAGAGCTTAGGCTAGGTCGCATTAGGCATTGGAGTACAATCCAATACAAAGCTTCATCAAGATTGACCACAGCTTATGATTTTATTTATTTATTTCATTATTGTTATTATTAGTACTATTATTTTTGGATAAAGAGCACAGCTTATGATCAGAAATATCAGATAGATCTTTTAGTTCTAGTGAGACACATATTATTAGCAAACTGCAGGTCAAGAAAAGGATAACATGTTAAAGCACAAATAACTTACCGCAAAACATAGCTGTAAAGCACATGATAAATTCTGCAGCAAGTGTTTTAAAAAGATGAACTAGTAATACCTAAATACACACATGCTTGCATACAGCCTGAAAACCCATAGCGAAGAGAACAGTTAATGGATTTTGCAACTAAAATCCACTAAATAACTTATCTTACTCTAATACTCTCCGTTCCTCAGCCTGCTAAAAAGAAAATAATCTTCGTTCCTAATTTTATTATATATGGGAATGGTAACAGAAATGAGTATGAGGGTTTCTTACCCACTTATTGTCAAAATATGCTCAAACCATTGAGGGTAAGGGTTGTAGTCTCTTTATATGGTTTTGTTCTATCCCATTTCTTAAACTAACTTTTTGAGGTTGAGTTAAGTCCTTATTTTTATCAGGGTGCTAGAGCCAGACTCATCCATGATGTTGGATTATTCAATGTTGGACTGAGATTTTACAATATCTGCACTTCAAATATCTAGTCCTAAACGTGACAATGTGTTATAAAGTCCCATATTTGTTTGAGGGTATGAGTTGTAGTCTCTTTATATTGTCTTGCACAATTTTGACCTCTCAAGCTAGCTTCTGGGATCCAGTCAAGTGCAGGTTCACTTTTCTTGAGAAACCAGCCAGAAGATTACTCAAAACAGAACCTTTCCCAGCCAGTTTGAGTATCAAAATTGATTAGTACAAGTACAAAAATTACCAAGTGGTGCATGTTACTCAACCTACCAGAAAACAAAGTTGAAGCAAAATCAGCCCCTTTTAGATAGCCAATTTGATAGTTTCCCAAAGAAGTAATAAATAAAATCATTGCATTTAACCCGTTATAGCATTCAACGAACTTATCACAATTATCCTGCTATAGATAAATCTGCTGAAAAAGTAGTTCACGGAACTCACACCAAAGAAAATGACCTCATTTAACATTCGCAATTTAACAAAGGCAGATCTAAGATTATAAGTATGTGCAGAGTACCTCAGTAGAAATAACATATTCGGAAAAAAAAAACTCTTATAGGTTAAGCCAAAATCAGTGGGTATAAACGAACCGGAAAAACTTGCATTCAGCTGATTATTCAGGCAATGGAAGGCGAAGAAAGAAATAACCCGAATTTAAAGCAGGTAAAAATGAGCAAAATTACTAATTCCAAGAATCCAAATTTACATTTACATAAGAAACTAACCTTGTCGCCTCTTTCGATATACTTGACAGCTACTAGCTCTTTAGTCTGCTTATCTCTCATCAACCTCGCAACCCCAAAATTACCCGACCCGATATCTTTAACAAGATCGTATCGGTCACTGTCGTGCATGATCGGCATATCCATACCCGGACCCGGAATCAGACCTCGATCCATTTCGCTTGTTAACTCAGATTTAGCTGCACTCTTAAAGAAAACCGAAGCTCCGATTTACATCCCAGAGCTACCTTTCCAATGGCACAAGTTACCAGAGCTGGTGATCGAAGTGGTAAGTCGCTTTTACCCTCAGATAAGAAGCTGTCTGTGAAGAAACGGAGGAAAATAGAGGAGAAAGGCGGTGGCTTTTTCGTACTTTTGACCTTTTTCCGGTCATGAAGTTATTGGAGTAGATATTTTTATGTATGGTCGGCAAGGTAATGAAAATATCTTTATTTTTTAATTAAAAGTCTCTTTCTTATCTTTCTCTCTCTGCAACAGTTGAAATGGATTGAGGAAGAAGGAAGAGACGATAAGTTGGTACGGCAAGATATAAACGGCAACGTTTTGATAAGCTGGACGTTAAAAACGACTGCGTCTTTTGCAAGTTGCGACAGCAACTGATTAGATGTTCCTTGTATTTATCCACCTTTGTCTTTATTTTTGTCATTTTCTTTGTTTTTTATTTTTTAGTTATTTAATTTTCTTTTTTTGTTGGTCAATTTTGTGATGGGACTATGCTTTATGGTTTTATGTAACAGAATTATCCACCAAATGGATATGGTGCATTTTGGCGTGACCCACGTTTTGAGGTAAGGCATATTAGTTGATGTTTGTTTCCCAGTTTCTTTCTTTGGAAAAAAAAATGAGATTCCTAATAAATTACATTTCTTTTCCGAAAATCTTCTGTTACTAATGAAATTATATTATAAGATGAAATTATATCTGACTGTGTGAAGGTTAAATTACTTAATTATCTAAACTCTGTTATTAATTTATAGAATCATAATAGCTTAATAGAGAGGAGTTGTTTTTAAAATTTTCGCCACTTAGTAGTAATAAGGTGCCAATAAGAAACATTATAAATATAACAAACACTCTTAACTTATATATACTAGTACTAGTAGTAGGAAAGAAGGAAAAAATGGAAAGTTGTACTTTTATATTATGTTGGTAGACAACATGACTTCCTTAATAAATTACTAGTAATATTTTCTTCTTAGACGGATAACTTTGCAAAACTAGCCACTATCATTCATTGTTTGTTGTATCTTCTTCTTTATACTCACCCTCATATCCCTATGAATTGAAGTGTTGTAACCACGCAACATCCATCTCTTAAAAGTTTTATCCTTAACTCATAGGAAGTGTTACTTAGGCAATTGTAGCTAGACCTATATTAGAATTTCCTTCTTGTCTCATGACAATGAAATTTTAAAGTCAGTTCAAGCAAAAAATAAATAAAAAGAGTCTTGTACTCTTCTTCAATAAAAAATAAAATAAAAAGTCATTGCACTTTTAAAAACAACGTAGTTGCAATGATGATAAATTGTAGCCGACATAAGTAGTGAAATGAATCAACAAAATATCTGGTCAACATTTAATCCGTCTCATTGTTTCCTTCTAAAGTTCTACCAATAAAAAAGAATCTATCTATCTATTTCGTTTAATTATTAAAAAGAGAGGAAAAGACCTCCACATTAAGTAATGTGATAACCTCACAATAGGCCACTTGACAATTTAGGACAAAGTTATCTAGGTTAGGTAATAATTAGTTTTTTTTTTAATTTAAAATTTAAAAAATTTAAATTATGCATTATGTGTGGTTAATAATTAGCTACTCTCTTTTTAATAGATTTGAAGTTTTAAAATTATTCTAAAATAAAAACGAAAATAAGAAGAAGAAAAAAACTGCCTATCTAAATTGAGGAGTAGTTTCTTCCTAATATGATAGTCTATATCTATAAAATATTATAAATATATTTTTTGATACAGAAAACAGTTTGATTTCAAATTTAAAGATAAAAATATTATTTCAGATTTATAGATAGAAATATTTGAGTTGAGATAAAACAAAAGTTCATTTGCTTATGGCAATTAATGCAAAAATAATAAAAATATCAGTAAATTATGACAAAATAGTAAAATTACTTATCTGCTTATATTTTTAAAAAAATCTAAATTATAATTTTAATATGATAGTATTTAGATTATACGAAAACAGAGATAATATTAGGATATTTTAACTTTGAATTAATTTATAAAAATAAAATAAATCAAATAAATAATACACAAGGATATTATTGATAAATTTAGAAATTTGAAGTAATGTGAACAATAAAAAAAATTAAGCTCCAACCTTTAAATTATTTTAAAATAAAAAAAACTAAAATAAATGTCAATTTATCCCATTGCATATCGTGAAAATAATAAATTTTATATAATTAATTATTGAATTTTAAATATATTAATTATTTGTTTTACAAAAATAGTAGTTTTTATATATTGAAAAATATTTATTTTGAAACCTTTATATTTTTTATTTGGAAGTTACCCACACATAATATAACTTCATATATTATATTAAAACAGTGATAGTGAAGCATGAGGTCAACTCAAGTGTCATAGAGAGAAAATGCTACTCGATACTTTAAAGGCTAAAATTTAACTAGATTTTATGACAAAATTTAATCTATATCTATATTATAAATTTGTATATATAATTTGGAATGCTAAAAAAATTAAAAGCTAAAATACACAATCTTTAATATTCTTATTAGATTATATCATTTCGAGATTTTGTATATAAATAAAGTCAAAAAAAAGAAGAAGATATAGAACAATGAATGAATTCCAAGTAAAGGAGTATTAAATTAATAATCAACTTTGTTAGGAATAGGAAATCAATATTATCTATGTTATATTAAAGGAGGTAATAAGCAAGGACATTAAATCTAAAAACAAACTAATAAAAAATTCACATGATAGTGTAATCATAGTGAGCAACAAATAAATCAATAACGATAGAGAAACAAAAGAAGAAACAATGGTATGAAATATAAAATGATAATATGTATTAGAATTTCAAATCAGAAAGCGCTTTTAATTATAATGACAAAGTTGGAGCATTAAATTATTTTAAAATAAAAAAAAACTAAAATAAAAAACTAAAAAAAAGGTCAATTTATCCCACTGCATATCGTGAAAATAATAAATTTTATATAATTTAATTATTAAATTTTAAATATACTTAATTATATTTTTTACGGAAATAATAATTTTTATATATCAAAATTATTTATTTTGAGATCTTTATATTTTTTATTTGAAAGTTACCCACACATAATATAAATTCATATATTATATTAAAAGAGTGATAGTGAAGCATGTGGTCAAGTCAAGTGTCATATAGAGAAAATGCTACTTCGCACTTTAAAGGCTAAATTTAGCTAGATTTTATGACAAAATTTAATCTATATCTATATTATAGATTTATGTAGATAATTTGGAATGCTAAAAATTAAAAGCTAAAATACACAATTGTGATGACCCAAAATGTCATCTTTAAATTCAATAATTAATTCTATGTTCTAAGACCTCAAAAAGCACTATTTATTATTTATCGACTTGCATACGCAGTCCGTAAAATTTTTCAAAAAGATTTTATATGAAAAATGGATTAAAATGTGAATTAGAGCTTTAAAACTCAACTTAGTTGACTTTAGTCAATATTTTGAGCAAACGGACTCGGATTAGTGTTTTGATAGTTCCGGTAGACCCGTATCGTGATTTGTGACTTGGGCGTATGCCAGGAATCAAATTCCGAGTTCCCTAGCCTGAGATATGGAATTTTAATAAAAAATTAAAAGTTTAAGTTCAAATAGTGACCGGATATCAAATTATGTGCAAACGACCCCGGAATAGAATTTTGATGTTTTCAATAGCTTCGTATGGTGATTTTAGATTTAGGGGCGTGATCAGAATTTTATTTGGAAGACCGTAGTGGAATCAGGCTTGAAATGCCCAAAGTTGAATTTTTGGGAAGTTTGACCGGGGGTTGACTTTTTGATATCGAGGTCGGAATCTAATTCTGAATATTGGAATAGGTCTGTTATGTCATTTATGACTTGTGTGCAAAATTTGAAATCATTGCAAATTGATTTGATGTGTTTCGGTACAAGATATAGACTTTGAAAGTTCAAACTTCATAGATTTTGATTTGAGGTGCGATTCGTCGTTTTGAAGTTGTTTGATATGGTTTGAAGCCTCGACTAAGTTCGTATTGTATTTTGGGACATGTTGGTATAATTGGTTAAGGTCCCGAGGGTCTCGGGTGGATTTCGGAAGGTAAACGGAATGGATTTCGGACAAAGAGGGTTGCAGGAAATTTCTGTTGCAGAATGGAGCCAATTTTGGAAGCTTATATCTCACAATTCATAAGGAATCGGAAAATATTTAAAACATGAAAGTTGTAGTCGTTTGATTCTAGTTTCCAGAAAATTAACCCATCATTATTTGGACATTTGCACAGAAAGTTATGATGGATTGAATGAAGGCTGGTAGAGTCATTTTGCCAGAAACTTTTGATACATGGAGCCGACTTTGGAAGCTTATAGCTTGCAATTCATAAGGAATCAGAATAATTTCAAAACATAAAAGTTGTAGTCGTTTGATTCTAGTTTCCAGAAAGTTAAATCATTCATCATTTGGACATCTGTACATAAAATTATGATCGATTGAAGTAAGGCTGATACAAGCAAGTTTTGGTGGACTTTTAGTGACGAAAAATGGACTTTTAGTGACGTATGGACAGAAACTTAAGGACCAAAAATGGTCATTTCCTTCATTTCGTTTTGGATTTTTGGAGCACGGTTCTTGGGCGATTTTTAGGCGATTTTCACGGGAAAATATTGGGGTAAGTGTTCCTTATTCTATATTGATTATATTTCATGATCTCATACTCATTTACATCATGAATTCGTGAATTTATGGAAGAAAAATCAAGATTTTTGCAAAATCTTCTAAAAACGAAAATTTAATATTTGGAGGCGGATTTATTATCGGAATTTGGTAAAATTGGTATAGGTGGACTCGTAATTGAATGAGTTGTCGGATTTTGTAAGTTTCGCCGGATTCCGAGTTGTGGACCCCACAGGCAAATTTTGAGCTAATTTCGAATTTTATTGAAAAATATAATATTTTCTTATAAAATTGATTACTATAATTTTTTTTTACTGTATCGAATTAATTATGACTAGACACGAGTCGATCGGAGTCGAAAAATCGAGAAAAAAATATAATACTTGGTTAAATTGGAGCAAGTCGAGGTAAGTGACTTGTCTAACATTTTGTGGAGGAAATTTTCCCTAGGATTGGTATTGATGTAATTATTGAAATGTATTGAAAGTCGTGTACACGAGGTGACGAGTGTATATACGGGCTAAATGTGAAAGATTATGTTTTAAATTGTGTAGATCACTATTGCGTATTTATTAAATTATTTTATCTTGTTATATTCTTCATCATTGATCTGAGATATATACTTTAAATTTGTTTGACCTTTTCCTGCGAATTGTTTTACCTGTTTAGTTGAAAACTTGATTTCTTTTATTCTGTGCATTATTTGAAGGTTGATTTTCTTTAAATTAAATATTATTAATATGAAGTATTTGACATTTTTAAACTTGATATTGAAGCAACGTATTAAAGATTTTGAAATATTATTTTCCTGAATTATTTATTCTTGAATATTTTTGTAAGATTTTCGTACTCATTGTAATTGAGTCATGAGCTATTTATTGTGGAAAACTATTATTGATAATTTATTTTGGCATGAGCCGATGATTTATTTTGGCATGAGTCGTGAGCTCTTTATTGTGAAAAACTATTGTTGAATTATTTTGGCAAGTTAAATTATTTGAGCACTTGAGGTGCAAATTGTGATATATTATGATATTGATACGCATGCGGTGGTATAAGGTCTGGGTATTGAAACGCATGCGGTGATATAAGGGTGGCTTGATACGCGTAGCTAGCAGGGGGAACTACTAGAAGTCATGCGGTATGATAAGGATGGCTAAAACGCGGGATGCTATTTCGGAAAAAATATTTTCTTTCAAATAAATTGTGAAGGCTCCCGCGGTGAGATAAGAAAATGAGATATTGTGAATTTGTTTATGATTTGGGACTACGAGGCGGTACCTCGGGAGTGCCTTTGTTGATATAGATTTATGGTCGTAGTTGCCTTTGATTTTTGTTGTGATCTTTCTTAAAGTTGAAAAGAAATTATGTTTTGTTTCCACGAGGTATTTATTTACCATTATTTGATGTAATTAAATGTGACATACTACTTGGTTCACTTTCATTGTCATTTTATCTTATTATATTGTTTAAACAGTTTTACTATGTCATTATTTATTCTCCAGTAGGGCCTGACCTGACCTCGTCACTACTCTACCGAGGTTAGGCTTGGCACTTACTGGGTACCGCTATGGTGTACTCATACTACACTTCTGTACATCTTTTTGTGCAGATCCAGGTACATCTTATCAGACCAGGCATCAGTAAACTAGCTGTACGAGGAGACTTCGAGGTATATCTGCCAGCGTCCGCAGACTCCGGAGTCCCCTTCTATCATTTTATGTTGCTTCCTTATATTTTATTTAGACCTTGACATATAGAGACATTGAGAATAAATTCTTAGAAGCTTGTGACTTATTTCTACCGGGTTTTGGGAGTTGAAATTGTTTGAATTGTAGTTTATTTATTTCAGATATTTATTATTATTCCGCATTGATAGGCTTAGCTAGTCTTAGAGACTAGGTGCAATCACGACATCCTACAGAGGAAATTTGGGGTCGTGACAACAATCTTTAATATTCTTATTAGATTATATCATTTCGAGATTTTGTATATAGATAAAGTCAAAAATAAAAAAGATATAGAACAATGAATGAATTTCAAGTAAAGGAGTATTAAATTAATAATCAACTTTGTTAGGAATAGGAAATCTATATTATCTATGTTATATTAAATGAGGTAATAACCAAGGACATAAATCTAAAACCAAACCAATAAAAAATTTACATGATAGTGCAATCATAGTGAGCAACAAATAAATCAATAACGATAAAGAAACAAAAGAAGAAAAAATGGTATAAAATATAAAATAATAATATGTATTAGAATTTAAAATCAGAAAGCGCTTTTGAGTTATAATGACAAAAATCATACATATCTAAAATATCACATAACTTAAATCTTAATAAATAAAGTCAAAATTCAAAAATATTAGGTAATGAAAGAATATCAAGCAATAAAGCATAGTGTTAAAAGATAATTAATTTTAATAATTAAATATTAAAATTTAAAATAATAAGACGTCAAATGTGAAGTAACACTTAATTTCTAGGCATATAATACAAAAATACAAATTATTTAAAAAATTGGTAGATTTATAACTAATAAAGAAAAAATTAATTTATATTTTTGATGAATTCAAATGAAAATATACAATAGAAAAAATGTTTCAAGAAAAAGTTTTAGGAGTAAGATAAAAAAAAGAATATATATATA
>AWOL01S0005800.1:171061-182125 GCA_000715115.1 Nicotiana otophora
AAAAAGAAAAAAAAGAATATATATATATATATATATATATATATATATATATATATATATATATATATATTATAAAGATATAATTAACACAAATATTAAGACAAGTAACAAGCTAATAAAACGTCATAATAACAAATAAAAAATTAGTAAATATAGTAGATTATGTAATAAACAAAGTGAGGAACTGAAAAGTTATTCGATGACTATATAAATATTTTTCTAATTTCATATGATTTTCTTATTAGTCATGTTTCATTGGAAAATAAAAGGAAAATTAAAATATAATTTAAGCAATATGATATAATATGGTAAAATAAATTAGATCACACAACATGATTTATATTCTCCGCGCATCGCGTGGGTGCTATACTAGTTTTGGTAAAGATGATTAATGCATGCCTTATACTGCAAGGTTAAGGTAAATATTGCACGGATATACCCGTATTTCTAAAACTATTTAATCCATACCCTAATTTTAACAATTTTAGACGCCTCCTCTTCTTCCTCCTGACCTATGCGCTCCTTTCTTCCTCCTCTTCTTGTTTATCAAATTAACGTTTCAACCACTACTTTAATATATTCACTAATAAAATGTAAAGTCAAATTAACAATTTAACCTGCATTTGATCAAATAATGTCATAAAATAACAAAATAGAGTATTGTTATTGTTCTCTATTTGAATTCAGAAATCCTGTCAACAGAAGGTAAAACGTGGGTTTCTGCAAATTTTATAATCCTTTATTTTGCAAGCTCGAGATACAAATCCAAATGCATCGAGAGCGCAACAGATACTCTCTAGTTCATCTTGTTATGTGTCTATCTCATACTGAATATACAGAAGTTCCAAATATAGTATGAAGAATATGAAGAATTCCCCATGAGGTAAAGCCCGATGTGATGCCAAACCAACTCTTAGTTACACTAAAAAGTTAATTTGTCCTGAAGTTTGCACTACAAATTGAAGAACTTCAAACTAATTTGTCTGAAGTTTGCACTATGAAGTGAGGGGAAACTGAAGTTTGCCCTTGTACTATGAATTGAAGTTCCTGAAGTTTGCACTACAAATTAAAGAACTTTAGACTAATTTGTCTGAAGTTTGCACTATGAAGTGAGGGAAAACTGAAGTTTGCCCTTGCACTATGAACTGAAGTTCCTGAAGTTTACACTGCAAATTGAAGAACTTCAGACTAATTTGTCTGAAGTTTGCACTATGAAGTGAGGGGAAACTAAAGTTTTCCCTTGCACTATGAACTGAAGTTTGCGTGATTGCCTTTGCAAGTCAGGCCAAACTTCACGCAAAAATATCTGAAGTTTTGCTTTGATAAGGCACAGGCAAAATAGTCTGAAGTTCAAACTTCAGACATAAATTTTTGCTACTTCAGGCCCGTATGCCTGAAATTACACGAAAAGTGGGTACGCTTGTAATATTTTTTGTAAAGCGAGTATAGGTTAAAATATGACCCAAAAACTGGGTATAGATGCAAATCCCCCTAAGTGAGTTGGGCCTTTATAAAGATCCAACAACTAACATATTTGTGCTCGTTGAACCATGTCCATAAGCCCCTTAGCTCATGTTTGACCATAGATTTTGGCTTTTTTTTTAAAAAAAAAAAAAATTAAAAACATTGTTTGTTTATAAATATGATCATTTTTTGGGGAAAATGTTTTCAAAATAAGGCAGTTTTTGGGTGAAAATTTTTCTTCCACTAATAAAACTTAAATTTTTCTTCAAATAAAATGCATGTCCAAACACAACTTCAATTTTCAAAAATTAATTTTCAACACAACTTCAAAAACACTTTTTTCAAGTGTCAATCAAATCTGTATCCAAACGCTATCTTAGATTCGGCAAAAAAGAAAGAAAATTTACTTTCACTATTTCATTGATGCTGTACCAAAGCCTCAATGACACTAGGTAGCCATGGTAGAGGGCTGCTGTTTAGAAATTAACTAGTGTATCCTGATGTTAAGATTTTTAGTTCAAATTTTCGGGATAAAATAAATACTGGTTAATCCCTAAATAACAGCGTTAAAAGTGGCTATTTGTGTACATCCCCAGCAATCGGTTAAAATTTGAGATCCACATAATTTCCCTTCAACCTCGCTAATAATTCGGCAATTCAAGTCAGCGAGTTTATATTTTTCTCTTCCAAACTAGTATAAGAACCCGCGCGATGCGCGGATAATTTGACAGAATATTAATCTTATAAAATTATGATCTAATATATCATATTAACTTAATAAATATTAGTTATATTTTATTATTTAATATAGTGTGCAAAAATATAACACAATCTATACAAAATTAAAGGATACACATCATATAGTAATCAAATAAATTGTTTGATCCTTTTTATTTTTATTATTGAATTAGCAAGTACTTAGTACTATTGATAATTTTCTTGAGTGTTATTTATTTATCTTTTATATTTTAACTAATTTAAAATATAAATATCATAAAATTATCTCTATCCCCCTTTTTTCGTATATTTCTTTCTACTGTAATACTTATTTTTTTATTTTGTTTTTTTATTTTAAAATAATTTTAAAACTCCAACTTGAAACTACTCCACAATTTGAATGGATAGTTTTTATTATATATTTTAATTTTTTTATTATAGCTAATTTATATATCTATATATTTTAAAATATTTGTAAAATTTCAACTTGAAACTACTCCCCAACTTGATGGGTAGTTTTTTTTTCTTATATATATTTTCAATTTGTTATTATAGCTAATTTATTTTTTGTTTTTTTTTTATTTTAAAATATTTGTAAAACTCCAACTTGAAACTACTCCCCAATTTGAATGGGTAGTTAGTTTTTTTTATTTGTTATTATAGCTAACTATAAGATATCTTTATTTATTAATTTAAATAGAGTAACCAATTAATTCAAAATTTATAATTCAAAGGTTCTTTAGTTAGAAAGGGAGTAATCAAAACTATTCCCCAACTTGAATAGGTAGTTGTTTTTGTTTTTATTTTTTTAATATTTTTGTTTTTAATGTAGCTAATTTATTTATTTATTATTTTTTAATTTTAAAATAATTTTAAAACTCCAACTTGAAACTACTCCCCAGTTTGAATGCCACTTGAAAAAAACTTTGTCTTAACAATGCCATTTCACTTTTTGTAATTTTGATTTGAATTGAAAGTTTTTTTATTTCTTTGTTTTGTTTTTTTAATTTAAAAATAATTTTAAAACTCCAACTTGAAACTACTTCCCAATTTGAATGGGTATTTCTTTTATCTATATATTTCTATTTTTTATTATAGCTAATTTTACTTTTTTATTTTTTTATTTTAATATATTTTTAAAACTCCAACTTGAAACTACTCCCCAATTTGAATGGGTCATTGTTTTCAATTTTTATTATAGCTAATTATAAGATATCTATATTTATTAATTCAAATAGAGTAACCAACTAATTCAAAATTTAAAATTCAAAAGATATTTTAGTTAGAAAGGTAGTTTATTTTGTCTTAAAACTCCAACCTGAAACTAATCTCCCTAATTTGAATTTGCAATTTTTTATTTTTTTTAATTTCGTTTTTTATTTAAAATAATTTTAAAACACCAACTTTGTTGGAGCTTTGTCGTAACTTGGCATCATATAATTATTCACTTCTCTTTTTGTGTGTGTACACACACACACACTACTATATTAGAAAGAAACTACTCCCCAATTTTAATTGGCAATTTTTTATTTCTTTATTTCCATTTTTATTTTAAAATACTTTTAAAAACTCCAAATTGAAACTACATCCCAATTTGAATTGGCAATTTTTTTATTTCTTTATTTCTTTATTTTTGTTTTTTATTTTAAAATAATTTAAAACTCCAACTTGAAACTACTCCCCAAATTGAATGAGTAATTTGTTTTTTATATATTTTCGTTTTCTTAATATAGCTAATTATAATATATCTATATTTATTAATTCAAATAGAGTAACTAATTAATTCAAAATTTTAAAAATAAATTTAGTTAAAAAGGTAGTTTATTTTGTCTTAATAATGCCACTTGGCTTTTTGTAGTTATGCCACTTGTCTTAATAATATGCTTTTGCCTCTCCTTTTATTATATATAGATTTTCGTTTTTTTATTGTAGCTAATTTAAGTTTTTCTTATTTTTCGTTATTTAATTTTAAAATAACTTTAAAACTCCAACTTGAAACTACTCCCCAATTTGAATGAGTAATTATTTTTTTTATATTTTCATTTTTTTAATATAGCTAATTATAAGATATCTATATTTTCAAATAGAGTAACCAATTAATTCAAACTTTAAAAAGGCTTTTTAGTTAAAAAAAAAAAGTAGTTTATTTTGTCTTAATAATGTCACTTGGCTTTTTGTGGTTATGCCACTTGTCTTAATAATATGCTTTTGCTCCTTTTATTATATATAGATTAATTCAAATAGAGTAACCAATTAATTCAAAATCTAAAAAGGTTTTTTAGTTTGTATACGGTCGAAATAGATTTCGGTCTTCCTACGTTCGATCGAGTTAGAGTGTTAAAAAGCCGGAATGAGGTTTTGGGAGTGAGCTCTGAGGTCGGTACTACGAACCTCGAGCCCGAAGGTCACTCGAGGAGGCGGCTCAATATTCCTATCAAGCCCGTGACCGAATCAATCCGCAAGGCACTGTTTCGAGGTCGAAAATACGCGACGTCCATCTCGAAGGTCGAATTCGATCTGAGACCGAAGGGCCCGACCCAGTAACGAGTTCGAGCTAGTATCGAGCTCACAAACAAGAGTCGTTACAACCGCACCAAGAGAGAGAATCTTGGCGGGAATCAAAGAAGAGACAAGTCATCATGGGCCTTCCACTATATGTTTTATTTTATTGTTTTTTGTAATAACCCTCTTCTATAAAAGGGGGAATCCTTGTAAGCCAAATGAGGCAAAAAAGAAAAAAAGAAAAGATAAGAAAGCAAGATCACTTCTTACATTGATAGTTATCCCCTTATGTTTATTTTACTTATTCATTCCTTTTTTGCTTATTATTGTCATTCTTACAGCCAACAAACACACATATTTCCATTTCTCTACGCGTTTTATATCGAATTGTATTGCATATCCTTAGAACCATACACAAATCTAACGTTATCCAATTTTTTCGGTAAACAGTTTGGCGCCCACCGTGGGGCTAAGGGTAACAGTGATCGTTTGATATAAATCTAAAGTACACGCCAGTTTGCAACTTCAAATCAGCTATGGCTTCACCTATCGACCACGAAGCCGGCCTTCAAGATGAAACCAATAACTTGGCACTCGGGGCCGGAAGGCCACTCGATGATGGCACTGAGGCTCGAATCGAAGCACCCGAAATTCGAGCTGAAGTACCATTGGATATCAATTCACAAATAGCTCTAGGAGCGAATCAGCGTTTCGAACCGGAAAGAAGCATTCAGGGAGGTACTCGATCCGTAGCTCGAGACACCCATAATGTGGAGGAGATCAGAGTCAGCTTACGGATGATCTTCGAGATGCTACAAGCCCAGCAAAAAGCGATAGCTCAGTTGCAGAGCCAAACTCAGGTACAAAGCAGGCCGGAGCCCAATCCGCTTCGAGAAGTAACCCACAGAACGGAACCAGCCATAAAGAAGTCAAATGAGAGAAAATCGGGGACTACTCCCGAAATTACTAAATTGCTCGAGGAACTCACAAAACGAGTCGAAGACAACGATAAACAAATAGAGACATATAATTCCAAGGTCGACCAAATCCCGGGAGCTCCACCAATGATAAAAGGTCTAGATTCGAAATAATTCATTCAAAGGTCTTTTCCCTGGAGTGTAGCCCCAAAACCAATCCCCAAAAAATTCCGTATGCCTGAAATACCCAAATATAACGGAATGACCGACCCCAACGAGCACGTCACTTCTTACACGTGTGCCATCAAGGGCAATGATTTTGAAGATGATGAGATCGAATCTGTATTGTTGAAAATATTTGGTGAAACCCTGTCAAAGGGGGCAATGATATGGTATCATAATTTACCATCTAACTCCATTGATTCTTTTGCTATGCTTGCAGATTGCTTTGTAAAAGCACATACCGAAGTCATAAAGGTCGAAACCAGAAAGTCGGACCTGTTCAAGGTAATACAAAAGGATAACGAGATGCTAATGTAGTTCGTAGCTCATTTTCAAACGAAACGAATGGATCTGCCACCAGTCACAGACGATTGGGTTGTTCAATCTTTCACTCAAGGTCTAAATGAGCGGAGATCAAGGGCTTCACGGCGGCTGAAGCAAAATCTGATTGAGTACCCAACTATTACTTGGACCGATGTGCACAATCGATATTAATCCAAAATAAGAGTCGAAGATGACCAGTTGACTTTTAGGTCCATTACGAAAAGGCAAAAGTCGACCAGAGATCGATACCAGCCATATAGCGGAAATGATACTACTGCTGAGTATCCGAGGCCTCTTTAAAATCAACCTCATACACATGGGGCTTTATCATTGAACGCATCTGTGATGATTATCAAGTTCGGTGCAAAGGAAGTTACTTCGTTATTTCATGACAAAACAGTGTCTCAACGGGAAACGTCGTAAGGGCCAAATGGTCAAAACGAACCATGATTATACAGTTACCCGAGCCTTGACGCAAAATATGAACCCATGTATAATGACTTGCAAAGAAAGCTCTCTTCTTTATCGATATCCTATGTTCAAGATTTATTATGCAAACAGGATCCAGTTCGAATCATTCGCTCGACTACCAAGCCTACAGGCTACCTTTATTTTGAGTTCGAGCAATCACTCACTCGACCATTAACCCTACGGGCTACTTCGATTATTACGCCTACGGGCTACATCGCATCGAGTTCGAATCATTCGCTCGACTGCCAAGCCTACGGGCTACCTTTACTTCGAGTTCGAGCAATCACCCACTCGACTATTAAGCCTACATGCTACTTCGACTATTACGCCTACGGGCTACCTTTACTTCGAGTTCGAGCAATCACTCACTCGACCATTAAGCCTACGGGCTACTTCGATTATTATGCCTACGGGCTACATCGCATCGAGTTCGAATCATTCGCTCGACTGCCAAGCCTACGGGCTACCTTTACTTCGAGTTCGAGCAATCACTCACTCGACCATTAAGCCTACATGCTACCTTTATTTCGAGTTCGAGCAATCACTCACTCGACCATTAAGCGTACGGGATACTTCGATTATTATGCCTACGGGCTACATCGCATCGAGTTCGAATCATTCGCTCGACTGCCAAGCCTACGGGCTACCTTTACTTCGAGTTCGAGCAATCACTCACTCGACCATTAAGCGTACGGGATACTTCGATTATTATGCCTACGGGCTACATCGCATCGAGTTCGAATCATTTGCTCGACTGCCAAGCCTACAGGCTACCTTTATTTCGAGTTCGAGCAATCAATCACTCGACCATTAAGCCTACGGGCTACTTCGATTATTACGCCTACATGCTACATTATTTCGAGCAAAACTACTCATTTCTTCGAGTTAAAACAAACACTTGACTATCTAAGCTGAAGGACGCTCGAGCCCGATAAAGCAAACAGGGACTACCCACGAGGCTCGAAAGCAACAAAGATTTAAATTCAAACTATCTATTTGGTTTGAAAGGCCATTTCTCTTCAAAAAGAAGAAAGATTTGTATTTACAAATATTTTGTACAGGCGGCGAAAACGCCATCAGAAGTTATCCGATTCAAAGTATGTTGGGCCTCGTTGAAAAGACAGGCGGGCCCCGCCGCATTCATCACTGATTGATCTTCTCCGATTGCCAAGGACCGAAGGTAACTGACAATTCCCACAGAAGAAAAACAAATCGGGTCTCCTCGATAAAGTCGGGGACTGAAAAGACGCATAAGATGATCGAGCATTACATACGTCATGGTCGGGATCGATAAAAACATCAGTGTATATCTGATCGAGCTGCTGGGAAATCATATCGTTTCTCGCCACATCCTTTTCCGAGAAACGAGGGGACTATCTGTATACGGTCGAAATAGATTTCGGCCTTCCTACGTTCGATCGAGTTCGAGTGTTAAAAAGTCGGAATGAGGTTTTGGGAGTGAGCTCTGAGGTCGGTACTAACGAACCTCGAGCCCGAAGGTCACTCGAGGAGGCAGCTCGATATTCCTATCGAGCCCGTGACCGAATCGATCCGCAAGGCACTATTTCGAGGTCGGAAATTAGCGACATCCATCTCAAAGTTCGAACTTGATCCGAGACCGAAGGGCCCGACCCTGTAACGAGCTCACAGACAAGAGCTATTGTAACCTCATCAAGAGAGAGAATCTTGTCGGGAATCCAAGAAGAGACAAGTCATCATGGGTCTTCCACTATATATTTTATTTTATTATTTTTTGTAATAACCCTCTTCTATAAAAGGGGGAATCCTTGTAAGCCAAAGGAGGCAAAAAAGAAAAAAAGAAAAGAGAAGAAAGCAAGATCACTTCTTACATTGATAGTTATCCCCTTATATTTGTTTTACTTAGTCATTCCTTTTTTGCTTATTATTTTCATTCTCACAGCCAACAAACACACATATTTCCATTTCTCTACGCGATTTATATTGAATTGTATCGCATATCCTTAGAACCATACACAAATCTAACGTTATCCAATTTTTTCGGTAAAAATAGTTAAAAATATAATTTATTTTGTCTTAATAATGCCCCTTGACTTTTTGTGGTTATGCCACTTGTCTTAATAATGTGTTTTTACCTCTCATTTTATTATATATAGATTATTACTACTACTTACTTTGAAACGTAAAGTTAACGGCAACGGGAGAAAAAATATGATATCGGACTCGAAGTTCATCGGCCGACTACGGGAGTTCCTAAGTAGATCGGACCTCAACACGATAAAAACCTCCATAGTTCGGTGGAAGGTGGAAACTAGAGGAGGATTTTGGAATTGACTTGTCCCACAAAAAAACCTTTATTCGTGATCAACTACTTAGTTACCTTCACTACTAGAAATTCGCTAAAAATCGACTAAACAAATCGACTAAAGTTGGTCGGTTATGGCCAATTACCGACCAAAACACGACCATTAGGGTGTGGATGGTGTTTTGATGGCCGGTAGCTTAAAACGACCATCTGACAAGTTTAAGTACTTACCGACCAACTTTAGTCGGAAACATATTTTATTAATTTAATTTTACCAACCAAAGTTAGTCGGTTTAAATAAATTATGTTTTTTTATTAATTATTAAAATTTTAAAAAACCGACCAACTTTGGTCGGTAATTGAATATATATATATATTTAAAATAATTAAAATTAAACTTTACCGACCAACTATGGTCGGTAACCTCAACAGTGCAGGCAAAATACCGACCACTTTGGTCGGTAATGTTGAATTCTGGAAATTCAATGTTCATTAACCGACCAACTTTGTTCGGTATTTTGAAATAATTTTTTATTTTAATTAAAAATCGACCAACTTTGGTCGATTTTTCTGGGTTTAATTTTGGCAAAATACTTGTTTTGGCAGTTACACCACCTGCCAGCATACTAATAAACCTAATAACAACAACAACAATACCAACACAATAAAAATAACAACAACAACAACAACAACCAAAACATTCAATAAATAAACTAACAAATTAAAGTTCAATTGAACATAAAAATTCAAAACCAAGTTAAAACTAATTACAACTAGTTCAAAACTGGTTCTATTTGTCTAGTTCAAAGTATATAAAAGTCAAGGGGTGCTTTCTACAGCATCATCATTACCGTCTGATGAACTTTCATTTACAAGACGGTATCGAGAACGGTCTTGTGGAGGACGGGAAGAACGATCACGAGGAGGACGGGAGGAACGATCACGAGCAGGATGGGAGGAACGATCACGCGGAGGTTGACCCTCTGGAGATGACTCATGAGATCGGGACAACGGAAAAGCTCCACTAGATAGGAGAGTTCTGATCTGAGCTTGCATGCCAAGGAATTGAGCATCTCTAAGCCTTTCTCTTTTCTTGGCCGCTTCTATCTCGGATGTGAGCTTTGTCATTGTCTCCCGCATAGTGGAGAGGCTCTCCCTATTAAGTTGCTCGCCTTGCGAGGAAGTCCATATTCCTCGCATTCCACACTTATAGAAATGGAAGTTTTTAGTAGGAAGCACGTATGCCTTCCCCCATTTTGGACCGCCAACAGACTCCAACCATATTCTTTCAGCATCCTCGTTCGAATGTTGGGTTGGCTCACTCGATTCACCAGCTGGATGACTACGGATGAATTCCTCCACGTTACTTTGGTAGCGGCCCTATATTATTTCAAATTAAATCAGTATTTCAAAATTTTTATAAAAGTAAATTATAATACTTAAAGCAAATTGAAAGCTTACATACCCACCTATCTTGATCCCTCTCTTTCTTCTTCTTCTTCACAATATGCGTCTCCTTGAATATCTCATCATGACTCATTGGACGCCCATACTTCTTTTCCTGAAAATAAATTAATTTAGTTAATAAACAGAATAGATATACTTAGAAAAGTAAAATAATTTAAGCAATTACGTACCAATCTTTTTTTTATTGTCCCTAGGTTGATCGCATCTCCAGTGTGCAAGGAGCCTCCCTTTTCGGATGCGCGAGCTTTCTTTCCTTTTTCGCTCCTCTCTAAGAACTCTGTGGTAAGCCATTGCCTTTGCAAATCATTCCACAAATTTTCAAGTAACCAGTCATGCCTCTTGTTCTTTTTTCTATCATCCGAGAAAGCATCCGCTAATCTCTTGCGAGCTTTATGATGAAAATTTGCAGCCACTTTCGTGCTATAGCGGTCTTCCCATACACACTTGCTCTGTATTTCAAAAGTTAAATATTAGATGGAAACATCATAAATATAAATTATTAAACTATTTAAAAGAACATTTATACCTTAAATCTATTAAAAATCTGCTCCTTCAGCGAGAATGGGCAATCAGTCCAAGTCGCATAAGGGCCATCATAAAACTTTCTGATGGCATTGGTGATTATCTTTGTAGTCTTATTACCCGGCCTGAACCTGCAATTTAACAATAAAAATACATTAATATCTTAGTAAAAAT
>AWOL01S0005803.1:9964-41473 GCA_000715115.1 Nicotiana otophora
CCAAAAAAAATAATATTTTTTACGTCTTTTTTTTGTAATTTCAATTTTTTGTTTTTTTTGTTTTTCTGTACCCCTTCCCCCGGGGGAAAAATTATTTTTTTATATATATTTTCAGTTTTAATTTTTTCATCTTTTGATTTACAAATTCGAAATTTTATAAGTTTCAAAATTATGAGTTCGAAGTTTTATGTGTTTGGAAGTTTACGGGTTCGAAAGTTCGCGGTTTCGAAAGTTTAGCGGTTCGGAAGTTTATGAAATTTGTGGGTATTTCAGGATATGCATGCACACACATTTCACAAAATATAAATTTTATTTCAAAATATTTTATTTTTTAATTTTTTTTACGAAACCGACCAACTTCGGTCGTTTTTTTGGGCGCAAAAATGCAGGAAACTCTTTTAGCTAGCGTTTGGCCATAGATTCCCAAATTTATTTTGAAAAATCTGATTTGGGTGAAGTTTGGTTTGAAAATAAAAATGTGTTTGGACATGATTTTTCAAAACATATTTCACTTTTTATTTGAAAAAACATGAAACATGACTTATACCCCACAAGTTCTAAAAACTATCATAAATACCCAACAGTACCATTATCACAAACCATAGTCCTGAACATAAATAAGTTTGGTACAAAATTATCATTTTTATAATGAACTATATAAATCATTAATTACAATGAAATCCCATTAGAGAATTACGGCTCCTAATTAAAAAGAAAAAGTTAACTGATATGAGTATTCAGAAAGCCATTTAGCCTACAAATCAGAAGCAAAAGTAAGATGCACAAAGGATTGAGCTGATAAGGGAGCATATTCATCAAATATTTAGTTGGTCGTAATAAATGTGGGTTTTTTTACAAACTATAAAAGTTTAGGGTAATATTTAAAAAAAAAGTAAAATGTAACGGTCATGTTTTGGCCCAAAATCAGCAATTAAGGTGATTTTGGGATTTGGAATTTTGCCAAAATGTGGGCAAAATCTATGGCCAAACATGTGTTTGCCAAATAAATTCCAAATTTATTTTGGCAAAACTCATGGCCAAACGGGTCCTTAGTGTCCCGCAATAGAAACCGACATATAAACAGTAAATGGGAAAGGAAATAATGAAGATGAAATATGGGGGAAGGAAGTTGGGGAATTAAAAATGGGGCCAACAGTTATTTTATTACTGTTGGAGAAGGAATTTTGCCATAAACAATCTGCCTCACGCGCCTACCATGTGAGCCAATTCACATTATGTGACTAGTCAGCTTCCGTATTAAAATGAAACATAAGAAATAGAGTTGGAGGACCAAAATAGAACAAGGTTGAGATAGAGTGCTAAAATAAAAAATGGAGCTAAGTTAAATGAGTTGTATATGTATTTGGCCTTTCTTTATTATTGTTGTTCTTTTTAAAGTTTTTTTTTCAATTTGAAAGCAGTGGCGGAGCCAGAAATTTTATTAAAGGGTGTTAAAATATATAAAAGTAAATATATCAGAATATTAAGGGGAGTCAATACAAAGCATATATACGTATAAATTTATTTATTTTACCTACGCACACAGTATATTTTTTTCGCGAATGAGTGCCATTTGACACCTAAGATGGCTCCGTCACTGTTTGAAAGTCACACCTTCCCAATGGGATGAATAGATTATCCTTTCTTTCTTAAAAAAAATATTATATGGTGGTCAATAAAATTAAATAATACATAGGAGTCATAATTTTCAAAAAAGCATTATTTAACGTAAGCATTTGGATAATATGGAATATGACGTAGCATATCAAAAAGTTTAAAAATTAAGAAAAAGATTATGTTAACCCCCAAAATGATTGTCTATGTCATTTTCATTTAGAGTGTAGGTCATGTCATGATTGTTGAAGCAACTGCTATTTAAAAAAAAAAAATTAAATAGGGCGTTTGGACATAAAAATTGTAACTTTTGAAAAAAAAATTAGTATTCGGAGTTGAGTTGAAAAATAATATTTGAAATTTGAAATTATGCTTGGACATGCATTTCACTTAAAAAAATATTGCAGTTTTGTGAGTGAGGAAAAAAAAATTCTGAAAATTTTGAAAAAGTATTTTTTGAAAAACTCATTTTAGAAAAATTTACAAAAACTTGCAAAATTTCATGGACAAATATATTTTTGAAAAAAAAAAATTATGGGTAAACGGAGCCTATAACTGAGCAATTCAGATTTCAGAAGAGTGGATAAGAGTAATATTTTTCTCAGATGCTTAGACCGTAGTGGATGCGATACATAGAAAGACCTCAGGTATAAATATTTAGTGTGTTTTTTAATATAATAAAACGTGTAAGCAAAAACTATTAAGTTCACAATTATTTTTTTTAAAAAAGTAAAAGATGGTGCATAATAAATTGGTCAACAGAACCATTTCCTCCTAAATTTTATACTTATGTTTTAGTGATACCTCATTATAAATTAAATTTTGAGTAATCCTATATCATTAGGGATACATATAGTTATTCACTAATCAAAGAATGCTGAACCTCTATTTATTACACGCTACATCTCTATTCTCTAGACATGCGTTGAATTAACTAGTTTTCTGGCTGAATGCAAACATAAGTCTATAAAATAATTTTTTTTTATCTTTATTGCTAAGTGAGATATGTATAAAAATTACGTGTCAAGCAAAGGTAATAACACCAAATGTTACATTTCATATATCGACTTGAAGTTTTATATACTGACGGTATAAAAAAGATATTTACACAATCATGTCACTTTAAGATAATTACAAATAAATCATGAAAATAATATTAATTGGTAACATGGTAAAAACAATAACACCCCTACTATTACATGTTAAAATATAATGGAAGTATAATTTACATTGTTAGTGAATATCTCTTTTCTTATAACGAAAAAATTTCCGAGGGACAATGGTGCACGGTTTAAAACTATGAGGATTCAAACCCGTGACGTGCGCCTAACAACCCTAACCCACAAATCACATGTTATGCTCTTACCATTAGATCAAAGTCTGGGTTATAAAAATAATATCTTGCAAAAGCATAATCACAATCTATGAATGATGGGAATAGAAGCTCACTTGCACAAAAAACTTACAAATGATCATTATAAGTTGATGTTGAAGAATTTCTAGTAAGTTACAAGGAAAAAAGAAACAGAACTTACTGGTGCTTAACAAGTCAAAATGATTTGAAAAATCATTAGTACAAGAACTTCAGACAGATTAAAGTTGGAAAGAGTATCAAGAAATGGTGTTTTCTTCATCCTCTATACAAAACGAGAGAACCCCGTCGAGCTCTGCAACTTGAAGAAGAGTCTGTATCTAACTGCATCTTGACCTTAATTGGCCCGGTTTACCTTCAGATAAGGCAATGCACCTATTACATTGTTGTAGTCGCTGCGATCAACTTGTACCTGTATCCACAAACATCAGATTATGAGCCATCTAACTTTGAGGAGAACATACTGCATATCTTACAGCGGAAGTTAGAGAGTTTCACGAGCCAGAAAAGAGACGTGTTTCCTTCTCTACGTTTTTGGCTTAAGTTCGTTCTATTTATGTGATACTGTTAAACCAGCACTCGTTTTATCTTGCACTAAGAATAGCCTTCCAAATTTCCAGAGAAATCAAATGTATGGTTGATCTTGCTTACTCAAAGAGTATGTGGTACCATTAGTTTTACAAAGGCAACACGGCACACATATAAGAGAGGTCAATCAGCTAGTTGCTGGATTCAACTAAGCGTTAGAAAAAGTACTACTGCTCAAACAAATATAAGCAAATGAACACCAAAAAGGAAAAAAATATTAACACAAAAGATAAATGATAAACAGACTCAAGGGAGCTAGATTTAGTTGCTGAGTATTTTCCGTGTTCTAATTTGTGGCCAAGAATCACCTATAGCAAGATTATCTAGTGGTATAAGATAAGAGGCGCCAATAATATTACGCAAAAGTAAACATCTTCAATGGAGGAAATTCCATACTCACAGGTTAGAAAGGATATGGCAGATAGAGAATGGTGGGAGGTCAAGAAAATGTGTAAGCCGTGTATTCATAAAAATTCATCAACACGGCGCCTTATTAAGCGTTCAAAGCAGATTTAATCACTTTGAACGGCCGTAGAAGTTGAGAGGAAGATGGTCAGAGCCAGAGCCAATTTGCATATTGCATGTAGTCAACCTCCTCAACGCCAAAAAATGACTCTCACAATTTCGATAAATATGAATTTGCAACCAATGTATCTTCAAGTGTACTGTCATTCATTCGCATCGATTATATTATAGAGCAAGATGGCATGCAGAAGAAGGGAAGTTGCATTACCGGAACCTGTCACCAAACACTTGGAAAATCTTACTCTCAAAATTACATCAGACTCTAAGACATCTAGAAAAAGTCTAGCGCATACAATACGATGGTTTATAATCATAATCTCCAACTTTTCGGCACCTCTGTGTAGTTGTGCAAGCCTACAACAACAAACAACAAAAAACCCAGTGCAATCCCACGCGTGGGTCTGGGGAGGGTAATGTATACGCAGACCTTACCCCTACCTTATGAAGGAAGAGATGCTGTTTCCGATAGATCCTCGGCTATTAGCACAAATATCATTTAGATTACACCTATGGCAGAAGCATACTTGGACCATTGTGTTGGAATAGAAAAGCGTACAGGGCATTTCTGGAGAACATGGCTGTTATAAATAATAAACTTGTACTTTACATGTCAAGCACACTGCCAGGAACTGGACCAAATATTGTGCAATCATGGGATGAATCTATGAACTGTTAGGAATTATTCAAATATCACGTATCTAACAACTGCGTAAATGACATTCTAACTTCTTAGTCATGGACATTTTTATTTCACAGATCCATAAAAATAGTTGAAACGGGTTCAAAGAAGCATAAGGGACAGTGAAGATTCCCACAACAAACTCCAACTCGCTTGGGATTCTGACACTTGTCGTTGCTTTATTGTATACGCAAGGATAGTCAACTAATCATGCCAACTGGTGGCTAGCCAAAATACCTAGGCCTTTTTATGAATATCAGAAAGCAAGGGCATAGTCCTAAACCCTATTCAGTAATCATTTACAGAAGGACGGGGATTCCCCGCGGGGCTATTACATGTATTCCCCCGGGGTAGCTACAAGCATAACCGATTTAATAAATTATACAGAGTGACCGCAGAAACTATTCGCAAGCTTGCGCACATATGGGAAAATTGAAGCTTTCTGAGAATGGAGAACCCCGGACAGCCGTGGAGGCCTGAAAACAAGACAGTCCGAAAAAAGGGCCTTCTGTCTACATGGTTTCGAGGGTATAGTTACTGTTATCAAAGCTAATACATGTTCATCACATTCATTATATAAGTTTTGAGAGAGTTGAGAAAGTGCTATAATAGAGGTTTGAGTTGAACAAAACAAGCAAAGACTGTGCTGGTAATTCAGGCAGTGGAAGAGCTTGGAGGTAGCTGTATGGAATTGAAAGCACGTCGTCCCTTGATTTAGGGAAGTAGCATTCTCCTTCTATTGATGGACGTGAATGGAGCGTCAACCTCCTGGTTGTTGATAAGGAGCATGAGCTGGCGGGGAGCTCACACAATTAAGTGAAGGGCATCTTTCTAAGTATGGCATACTACACCGCCAGGGAGAGAAGAATAGGGAGGGGGTGTAGCTTATCTAATACACGACAAGATGGGTTGAATTATTTAAGAATAGCTCCAAAGGGTTTTCAACCCGCATACCTTACGAGGTAAGTACGATGATTATATTGAGTTTAGCTTAAAGGAAGAAGTGAATATCTATCGACCCTAACTTGTTTGGATTGAGGCGTAGTAGTTGTTGTTGTTGCTAAACCTTACGCAGTAAATATTGATAGAGAGACCACAGTTCCTTTAATCCAAATGAACCAGCTATGGAGATAAATAAAGTATATTCTCTCTTCACTACCGTCTAGTAGAATAACAACATTTGTTATAGCGTGGTTTGCATTAGTATTCTTTTGACACAATATTGAGCAATGCTTAACCAAAAACTACATGAATTATTTTCCTTGCTTGGAACTGAAAACTAGCAGTAGATATTTGCACATAAAAAATCTTTTTGAGATATTTCCTTGGAATGTTTCACATGCTTAAGCATCTCTTTTCATTATCTTATTGATAAGAAATATAGATATGGAGTCTCTTCCCAATTTAATGGATCACCATTACAATATTTGATACATTTTAATTTAAGTAAGCATTCACAACAGAATTTATGAGTTCACAGAGGCAGAGGTCAAACCGTTTTGGAGAGTCTATTTCTCCTCTTAGCATTCTTCTTCCTAAGCAAATGCTGCTTCCCAGCTCTCCTCCTCAATATCTTCCCAGTACCTGATACCTTAAACCTCTTTGCTGAAGCCTGAAAATTCCAAGATTATCACAAATTCAAACACCCAAAATCACATTCAACACATAAAATCTCCACACATATCAACCCCCCCCCCCCCCCCCCACAATACACACACACAAATACATCAAAATTAACTTTACTTTGCTGAAGCCTGAAGTTTCCAAGATTATTACAAATTTAAACACCAAAAATATAAATTACCACAAATAAACTCTGCACATATCGAAATCACACACACACACACACAACATCAAAATAGAAGCATACTTTGCCGAAGCCTGAAAATTCCAAGATTATCACAAAATCAAACACCCAATTCACATTCATCATCAAAACTCAACAGACACAAAATATCAAAATAGCGAGCAAACTAGAAACTTTACTTTCCTGAAGCCTGAAAATTCCGAGCTTATCACAAATTCAAACACCCAAGATCACAATTACCACAAAAAACCTCCTACATATCAAAACCAAACACACATACACACAAACATTAAAAAACAATATTGAGAAAAACGCAAACTTTACTTTGTGGGTCTTCAATTTGTACCCTTTGGCACACACTGCAGTCAATGGCTGTGAGTTTCCGATAGTGGATTTTGCAGTGTAAAATTTCCAACAAATTCAAATACCCAATTCACATTCGTCACCAAACTTCCACAACAAACATACACACACAAAACAAAAAACATAAAAAAGTGATTAAAAATGCAAACTTTACTTTGTGGGTCTTCATTTTGTACCCTTTGGCACAAACTACAGTCAATGGCAGTGGATTTCCATTAGAGGGTGTTGCAGCAAAAGAGACTTTGTTGAAGACAATTGGGGCAAAAGTTGAAATGTTATGTGAAGAACTGAGATTGAGGGAAGTTTTCTTGTTTATTGATGGGATTTTAACTGATGTACGGCAAGTAAAACCAGTAGTTTTTTGAGGGGAAAGGTTGAGAAATGTGGAGAATAGTGAAGTTGAAGAAGAAGAAGCCATTGTCAGTAACATTTGAGCTTCGTTCTTCTCAAGGGGTAGTAGTATATGGATAATGTGAGGATTTGAAGGGAGTTCTCTATCCTTTTGTGGTATTTTTCTAAAGTTTTATGGACCTCAATTTAACTTATGGAAATATTAAAAACAGCCCCTCTTGTTTGTGAAATTACACTTGACAGTTGACATTGTTAGTTGGCTGTTATATGGTCCTTTAATTAAAGATCTCTCTTTAACTAAATAGCCGGTTTGATTTAATGTTTAGTTCACTGGCCGGTATATATAAATTATACTCCCGCTATTTTATTTATATAAACTTATTTAATTAGACACGGAGTTTAAAAAAAAAAGACTTTTGAACTTATGGTGTAAAATTATAAATTGAGGCACATATATTATTATATTTTGTAAAAATTACACGGGGCGCCCTATTTGGTCGCCCCCATTTATCCTATACCCATATTTTTAAAATTATTTAACCTATACCCTAATTTTAACAACTTCAGACGCCTCATCTTCTTCCTCCTGACCTATGCGCTCATTTCTTCCTCCTCTTCTTGTCTATCAAATTAACTTTTCAACCACTACTTTAATATATTCACTAATAAAATGTGAAGTCAAATTAACAACTTAACTTCTATTTGATCAAATACTGTCATAAAATAACAAAACAGAATATTGTTATTGTTCTCTATTTGAATTCAGAAACCCTGTCAACAGAAGGTAAAACATGGGCTTCTGCAAATTTTACAATCCTTTATTTTGCAAGCTCGAGATACAAATCCAAATGCATCGAGAGCGCAACAGATACTCTCTAGTTCATCTTGTTATGTGTTTATCTCATACTGAATATACAGAAGTTCCAAATCCAGTATGAAGAACATGAAGAATTCCCCATGAGGTAAAGCCCGATGTGATGCCAAACCAGCTCTTAGTTACACTGAAAAATTAATTTGTCCTAAAGTTTGCACTACAAATTGAAGAACTTCAGACTAATTTGTCTGAAGTTTGCACTACAAATTGAAGAACTTCAGACTAATTTGTCTGAAGTTTGCACTATGAAGTGAGGGAAAAGTGAAGTTTGCCCTTTGCACTATGAACTAAAGTTCCTGAAGTTTGCACTACAAATTGAAGAACTTCAGACTAATTTGTCTGAAGTTTGTACTATGAAGTGAGGGAAAAATGAAGTTTGCCCTTGCACTATGAATTGAAGTTCCTTAAGTTTGCACTACAAATTGAAGAACTTCAGACTAATTTGTCTGAAGTTTGTACTATGAAGTGAGGGAAAAATGAAGTTTGCCCTTGCACTATGAATTGAAGTTCCTTAAGTTTGCACTACAAATTGAAGAACTTCAGACTAATTTGTCTGAAGTTTGCACTATGAAGTGAGGGAAAATTGAAGTTTGCCCTTGTACTATGAACTGAAGTTTGCGTGATTGCCTTTGCAAGTCAGGCCAAACTTTAGGCAAAAATATCTGAAGTTTTGCTTTGATAAGGCTACACTTCAAGCAAAAAATTTTGAAGTTCAAACTTCAGACATTAATATTTGCTACTTCATGCCCATATGCCTGAAGTTACCCGAAAAGTGGGTACGCTTGCAATTATTTTTGCAAAGCGGGTATAGGTTAAAATGTGACCCAAAAACTGGGTATAGATGCAAATCCCCCTTATATTTTGTATGGTTATAAATCATTGTATAAAGGTAAATTATTTCCAAATATGGAAATGAGTCATTCTTTTTGGCACAAATTTAAAAGGTTGAACTTGTGGTATAAAATGAGGTACATATATTTTGTATAACTATAAATCATTGCACAAAAATAAATTATTTTCAAATATGGAAATGTGTCATTCTTTTTAGCACGGATTAAAATGAAAATATGTTCACATAAATTAAAATAGAGAAAGTATATAAATTGTATATGATTATACACATATTATATATGAATTATACATATATTATACATTCAATGACTATATTTTGTTTAAATGGTTGGGCGGTCGGTTATTGAAGTTAATTCTTCTTAATTTAACTGAAAGACCTATTCTAAGTCTTTTACTGGGTAAATGAACTCAAGTTTATTTTATTGGATGGATGACCCTTTAACTAGTTTTTTAAAAAAATGGCGCAATTTTTTGTTATTTTTCTTTCCATGTTTTGATTAGATGCTCCGATAAGGAGGTGTGAGCGTTTGGCTCTGACAGGTACGAGAAGAGGTATAGGGCGGCCTAAGAAGTTCTGGCAGGTACAATAAGAGGTATAGGGCGGCCTAAGAAGTATTAGGGCGAGGTGATCAGGCAGGACATGATGCGGCTTCAGATTTCCGAGGACATGATCCTTGATAGTAAGATGGGGAGGTCGAGCATTAGGGTTGTAGGTTAGGGGTAATCGTTTCTCCTCGTTGCGCCGGCTAGCCTAATAGTATTTTGTCTAGGACTGCTAGCGGTTTTTATTGCGTTTCACATTTTTTCTGTCTTTCACATTTTGGTTAAATCTTCTCTAGTATTATTACTTGTCATTATGGATGAACGGAAGTGCTAGATATAATCTATAACCTTGTACTGGCCAAAATTCAACTGTGTGGGCACCAGAAGAGGAACAATTAAATATTCTATGCTATAAAAGTACCTAAAGAGCATTGTAAATCCTTTAGCTTTGCCAGCATTTTTCCTTTAGAGCAACACTTTCTCATAGTGAAGAAAAAAAAAACAGCAGACTTTCTCATAATCAACAAATGACCAAAACTGAAGTGCTTAACTACATAACAAACTCAAAATACAACAACGATAACCCGTCGCCATATAGCTAAAGTTCTCAGCTTCACAAGCACTAGTCTTTCAAAGTTCCCAGCTTCATAAGCAGCAGTTAAGACCTTGTCAAGATGGCTATCGACTCCCACTCCAAACTACAAACAATGTCCTGCAACGTAGCGTTCTTGATGTTATATATGTATGCATAGCAGTAACAGGTTGCTACGAAAATGAAATGTAACACAGAGACGAAAATGATTCTCTTAAAGAACATAAGCACATCAAAGTTATCAGATAAGGTTTCACTTACTGAGGGGTTTTGTCGATCAATGTCAAAGCTGTTGATGGCACAAGGTTCAGCAAGAAGCTCAACGGGTTCTTCACCTGTGCAAATGAAGACGAACCAGATCAGCTTCAGACAATCAGAAATAATACATAAGAAATAACATGCAGAAGAAGTCTGAACGCATTATACCTTGTTCAATTACGGCAAGAATGCCATCTTCTGAGCAAATCATGGCAGGAAGAACACGTGATTCTGAGATGTTGCGGTAGTTGGATGAAGTAGTATAGTTGTCATAGTGGACATCCCAAACATCACTTTCCGATGGTGAAAGGGCAGAAAAATCACCGGTTCCGACACCAGCAAGTATTATGGGCTGCTGTTGCCAGCGAAGGTCCCATGCAAACACAGTACCAGAAGAACCTCCTGCCTTCAAAAACAATAGAATTAGAGACGTGAAACTCGAAACAACCTTGCAAGCCTAATAGAAAAACATCCAACCATTCTCAGTCATAACCCAGAAATTAATTGACCATAGTACTAGTTACATGTTTCTTTTGCGTCTAAAATTTTCCAGTCACTCTCCACTCCATTCCTCTCCCCTCCCCTCCCCACTATACCTGCACATCCTCCAAAAAAAAATGAAGAAAATAAAAGAAAGACAAGAAACTTCATTTAATTGGTCCTTTGAATTTTGACTTCAGTTGATTTCTTGGAAATGAACTTTAATTTAAGAGATTGTCAAAGGGCAGGCCCTCAGATCTATCATGGGTTAAATAAAGATAACATACTCATTTGAGACATCTGCATAGTTATGCTATTAGCTACAGTTTTTTGATGTATTCTAGTCTAGTTATGACGTCAAATGGCACTGATGAACTCCTCGTCACCAATGCAACTAATAATTCCCTCACTCCTCTAGAAATGGTAATTGATAATCTCTTTACATGTTTTAACCACATTGAAGTGGCACAATGTTTCATTTTATCAGCAACTGAAAGTCGAGGTAGTCACAAGCTTTCTTCTCTAAATTATCACTTCTCGTACTTCTGTTCTACTCTAGCCATAAGTTCACCTCCTACTAGCTAATAAAACTGAAAATTAAGTTTTATGTTTCAGCTTGTTAAGGTAGTGAATGAGGGGTGGCCTTAGTGGTTAAAGAGCTGAGATGACGACCTCGGCCACAGGAAAGGCAATCGAGGTAAATTCTTCCCATTTGCCTAAATCTTGAAGAGTAGATTTCCTGTGTACCTCCGCCAGGAACAATTACCTGGTGGACTGGACCAGGTGTACACAAGTTGACTCAAATACCACCGTTATCAAAAAGGAAAAAAAAAAAAGGTTCAGGAACGAGGGGCGACAAGCATTGTCGATCAAGAGTTCAAGGTAAGGCAGGAATATCAGCTTACAAGACAAGTATGCTTTCTTGATGGATGAATATCAATTGAATGTACAATGCCAGAAGTTGATCCACGAGTCCTGCAATGTAAATAAACTTTCAGAAAAAGGACTTACAATAATACAGAACAACACTCTTGGCCAGTTAAAGGATGCAGACTATAGAATCACAAAAAAGCGTCTTCATGCTATAACTAAGGGACAAATGGAATTATTCGGCCTAATCAACTTGTCCACCCCAAAAACCCGTCCTCAATTCGGGATTGCAGGTTGAGAATAAACATGTCACTTTCTAATTTTGACATTTTAAGGGACGAGACGAGCCCTAACTGCAGGTTCATGCTATGAGAAAGGTTCCAAGATTACATTTTTCTCCTCCTTGATTTTTTTCCTTTCGATAGGTCAATTCCAACACAATAGCACAGAAAAAACTAATACGCTGACACATATCATCAGTGAAGTATATATTGGTTCAATTTCTATATTCAAGACAGGCTCACTCTTATTTACCTTAACTAAGATTTAGACCTATAGGTTACAGCAGAGGTACCAGTGTAAGAAGTCAGTGTCTTCACATCAATTTCAGCTACTGTTACTATCAATTATTCCTCAAGTAAGAAGTCTAACAAAAGCAATCAAAGAAATGCAAAAATGAACCAAAAATATACACCATCGATATACATTAATGATACTACACCAACAAAAAACTTGGACAGAACTCAGAGATCAAATGCATAAATCTCTGAAAGGTTAAACCACTCATAGAAAGCATAAAACCAACATTAAAAGTGCCAACATCCAAAACATATTCTCAACTAACATGCATCGTCTATATAGATCTTTTTCTTCCATTATGCCCTATTACAAAACATGAATAGCAACAACTAGTACCACTACGCCTAAACAAGTTGGTATCAGCCATATGAATCCTCATTGACCAATATTATGCAGATACAAATAATAAGTACAAGAAGTTCCGTATATAAGGTATAAATCTCTGAAAGGTTAAACCACTCTTAGAAAGCATAAGACCTACAATATAAGTGCTAATGTCTAAAACATATTCTCAACTAGTATGTATCACCTATTACAAGAAATGATAAGCAATTAAAACAAAAGTTCAATTACCAATTCCCTTTAAACTGTGAAACCGGTCCCCCGGGCCGTCGTTGATCCCACCATTGAAGACCAAACCCCAATCCACCACTCACAAACTCCACCGGAGACGCCCATTTAACCGCCCCATATGAAACCAACCCATTACCATCAAAAACCCTCTTAGAACTCGACCCCCCACCAACAAAACTCACGAAATTAATCCTCCCATCCTCCCCAACACTCACAAACTCCGACCCATTTTCACTCACATCAATTCCCGCAACCCGACCCAAATGAAACCCCTTTACCGAATCGACAAAATCCAACGACCCATTAACCAAATCAGCTGTATAAACCAACAAATCCCCCGAAAATGTGGAAGCAGCAATAAGGGGTTTATTGGGGTTTTGTGAAGTTTTAAGACAACTGATTCTTGAAGGTGTTGTGAGTGAGGACTGAAGTGTAATTTCTGGTGAGTTTGAGTTTGAGTCTGAATTTGAAGTTTTTTGGATTAAATTTAGGATTTGGATTGATGAGCTGGAGGAGTCGGAGTTGAAAGTGGCGAGGATGATGTGACGGTGAAAAGCAGAGAGTTGAGGGAGAAAACGGAGGGAATCAATGTAGTTGTTTTGAGGGAAACGGTAGACTTGGAGTTGTTGAGAAGAAGAAGAGGTGATTACCGCCATTGTTGAATGAGGTTTTTTGCTTTGACGGTTTTAGCTGAGATTGGACTGTGAGTTCAAAGGAGGGAGTGACGTTTTGGTTTACTTTTTGCTGTAATACTATTTGAAGAACGAAGGGAAAAGGGCCAAATATTTAAATATATGCATATACTTTCGAAAAATATTTAAATATATTCTTCGTTATAGCATGAGTCCAAATATACCTCTGCCATTATACTTTGAATTTAAATATATCCCTCATGATCATCCTGTTGGCAAATTCTAAATATTTTTTAATTAATTAAAAAGACATATTACCCATACCCGAAAAATAATTTTCTAAAGCAATCTTTTTTATAAAAACTAGAAATAACTGAATTTCTTTTTTACTAAAAACTAAAAAAACGAAAATATTTTTTTTCCAGTTTTTACAAAAAAAAATTGCTTTTAAAAAAACTGAAAAGCAATTTTCTAAAGCAATATTTTTGTAAAAACTGAATTATTTTTACTAAAAACTGAAAAAATCGAAAATATTTTTTTTCCTGTTTTTAGAAAAAACAATGCTTTAAAAAAACTAAAAAATATTTTCTAAAGCAATATTTTTTGTAAAAACTAGAAAAAAAAACTGAAAAATATTTTCTAAAGCAATATTTTTTGTAAAAACTAGAAAAAAAACTGAAAAGTAATTTTCTAAAGCAATATTTTTGTAAAAACTTTTGTTTTTTTCAGTTTTAGTTAAAAAAGTTTCAGTTTTTTTTAGTTTTTACACGCTTTAGAAAATTGCTTTTCAATTTTTTTTCTAGTTTTTACAAAAATATTATTTTAGAAAATATTTTTCAATTTTTTTAAAGCAGCTTGTTTGTAAAAACTGGAAAAAAATAATATTTCTGTTTTTTTTCAGTTTTTAGTAAAAACAAAAAAAATAGTTTTTTCAGTTTTTACAAAAAAAATTGCTTTAGAAAATTACTTTTCGGATATGGGTAATGGGTCTTTTTAATTAATTAGGAGATATTTAGAATTAGCCAACAGGACGATGACATGTGCCCCTCCGTTTAAATGAGAGATATATCTGAACCCAAAGTATAGCGGCATGGGTATATTTGGACTCATAGTATAACGAAGGGTATAATTAAATATTTTTTGAAAGTATAGAGGTATATTTGGACTCATAGTATAACGAATGGTATATTTAAATATTTTTCGAAAGTACAGGGGTATATTTGGCCCTTTTTCCATTTGAAAAATGAAAACCTTTTCAATGAAAAGATAGATATTGACTGATTCTTTTTTTTAATCTATTGGCCTCGAGAAATTTTATTTTGGGTGGAACCACCCAATAATAGTTGTACGAGGCCATGCTCTACTTTTGACAAGTGTATTGTGGGGTTCATTCACTGATATTGGATTAATTTAAATAAATAAAGAGAACAAGTGAATTTGTTGATGTGGTTCCCACCTCATATATTTATATTCAATAAATAGAAAACTAAATAGATAGTACAAGAGAAATTGAGGGAAAGAAAAAATGTGAAAGCCATTTTATTGGGAATAAACTCCTACAGTAATAATATTCACGGTAATAAAAGCGGAATAATAATATAACACTAAGATACTGTGATCAACAAGAATAAAATAGTGACAACTACACCAAGATTTTTACGTGAAAAAACCCTTCTAAATAAGGAAAAAAACCACGACCCCGAGAGGAGCAACAAATATCACTATAGCAAGGAATTTTACACTTTGTAGACCCGAGTTAAATACTCCAAAGACCACTACGATACTCAAAAGAAATAACCCTCTTTTGATTGTCCCACCTCACTACAATATCGCTCACACTCTCTATTTTTCTCAAAGTCTATTTTCTTATACCCTGTCTGTGATGTCTCACTTTTTCTTCCTCTCTTTTTAATGGTGTGTTTGAAGAAGTGAGAGAGCTCCTCCTTTTATATAATTAAAATACGTAGCCTCCAAGAATGCTACAGGAGATGTATTAATCTCCTCCACTGATTTTCAAACTTTGGCTCCAAGAAAGAGTTGACGACCAAGTTTTTTTTCATAGGCACATGTGAATAGGATGAACTCTACAAATCTTCCCATCCAGTCCTATTCACCTGAAAGAGGTAACAGCTAGTTTGAGTGCATGCCGACAAGTTCTTTGCATAGCTCGAACTTATCTCTTGGTACCATCTTGATCAGCATATCTGAAGGATTCTGTCCTCTATCTTTTCCCGAATCCAGTGATATCGCACGTCGATGTGCTTTGTTCTTGCATGAAACATAGTGTTTTCTCTCAAGTCTATTGCACATTGACTGTCACAATAGACTATATATATTCCTTCTGGTGCAATCAAAGTTCTTGAAGAAAATATTTCAGCCATAAAATCTCCTTGTCAGCTTCAGTAACGACAATATACTCTGCTTCAGTTGTAGAGAGTGCGACACACTTTTGCGACTTCCACTACCATGATATAGCTCCCGTTGAAAATGTGAACAAGTATCCTGCAGTGAATTTTCTGTTATCAAGGTCTCCTGCCATATCAGCATCTGTATAGCCCTTCAAGATTGGATCATGTAACGACCCTTCCGGTCGTTTTGAGAGTATTAGCCCTGAACCCCTATTTATTACTTTCTCCATCTCATTTTGTGGTTACGAAACTTGCCGGGAGGTTTGGTTTTTGGTTTAGGAGTGAAATGGAATACATAGTCCCTAAATTGGAGGAGGAAGCACTATTGATGGAGGCGGATGAAGAAGGACATAGTGGAATATGTAGCTCGGTGCCTAAATTGTCACCAAGTGAAGTATGAGCATCAACGACCAGGTGGATTGCTTCAGAAGCTAGAGATTTCGGAGTGGAAATGGGAGCGGATCACTATGGATTTCGTTGTTGGACTCCCACAGACTCAAAGGAAGTTCGATGCAGTTTGGGTGATTGTGGATAGATTGACCAAGTCAGCTCATTTCATTCCTGTGATTACTACTTACTCTTCAGAGCAGCTGGCTCAGGTTTACATTCGCGAGATTGTTAGGCTTCATGATGTACCGGTATGTATAATCTCTGACCGGGGTACGCAGTTTACATCGCGGTTCTGGAGAGCCATACAACATGAGTTGGGTACTCGGGTGAAGTTGAGCATAACATTTCACCCTCATACGGACGGACAGTCCGAGTGCACTATTCAGATATTAAAGGATATGCTCCGTGCGTGTGTGATGGATTTTGGGGGTGCTTGGGATCAGTTCTTTCTATTTGCAGAGTTTACCTACAACAACAGTTATCAGTCAAGCATTCAGATGGCACCATATGAGTCTTTGATGGTAGGTAGTGCCGGTCTCCAGTGGGTTGATTTGAGCCATGTGAGGCTAGACTATTGGGTACAGATTTGGTTCAGGATGCTTTGGAAAAGGTTAAATTGATTCAGGATCGACTTCGTACAGCCCAATCCAGACAAAGGAGTAATGCAGATTGGAAGGTTCGCGACGTTGCATTCATGGTTGGGGAGCGGGTCTTGCTCAGGATTTCTCCCATGAAGGTTGTTATGAGGTTCGGGATGAAGGGCAAGTTGAGCCCTAGGTATATCGGGTCTTTTGAGATTTTTGAGCGGGTTGGAGAGGTGGCTTACAGACTTGCACTACCACCTAGCCTCTTTGTAGTTTATCCATTATTCCATATTTCCAGGCTCCGGAAGTATCACAGCGATCCGTCTCATGTGTTAGACTTCAGCTCAATTCAGTTGAACAAGGATCTATTTTATGTTGAGGAGCCGGTGGCCATTTTGGACAGGCAGGTTCGAAAGTTGAGGTTAAAGAACATCGCTTCAGTGAAGGTTCAGTGGGAGGTCATTCGGTCGAGGAGGCAACTTGGGAGACCGAGCATGATATGCGCATCCATTATCCTCATCTTTTCACCACTTTAGGTATATCTCTATACTCGTTCGAGGGCGAATGTTTGTTTAAGAGGGGGGGGATGTAATGACCCAGTCAGTTGTTTTGAGAGTATTAGCCCTGAACCCTTATTTATTTCTTCCTCCATCTCATTTTGTGGTTACGTGACTCGCCGGGAGGTTTGATTTTTGGTTTCAGAGTAAAATGGGACACATAGTCCCTAAATTAGGAGTTTAAGTTATAAAAATTGCCCGTAGTTTGAATTGTGTGAAGACGACTCCGGAATGGGATTTTGACGGTTCCAATAGCTCTGTAGAGTGATTTTGGTCTTAGGAGCGTGTTCAGATGTTGAATTGGAGGTCCGTAGGTCATTTTAGCATCAATTGGCGAAAGTTAGAAAATTGGATAATTTTTTGGGAAGTTTGACCTGGAGTGGACTTTTTGATATCGGGGTCGGATTCCGATTCTGAAAGTTAGAGTAGGTCCGATTATGACTTGTGTGTAAAATTTGAGGTCAATCGGACTTGATTTGATAGGTTTCGGCGTCGAATGTAGAAGTTTGAAGTTTTAAAGTTTATTAGGCTTGAATCGATGTGCAATTTATATTTTAGCGTTGTTTGATGTGATTTAAAGGCTCGACTAAGTTCATATGATATTTTAGGACTTGTTGGTATGTTTGGTGGAGGTCCCGGGGGCCTCAGGTTGATTTCGGATGGTTAACGGATAAAAAATGAGACTTAGTGTATTGCTGAAGCTGGGACTCTTCTGGTGTGATCGCATCTGCGAGGGATTGGCCGCAGGTACGGCTGGGGCACAGATGCGGAGCTGGGGCTGGCTTGGGGTGGACGCAGGCGCGAAGGGAAATCCGCATCTACGAGCCTGCAAGTGCGAGAAGGGCTCCGCAGATGCGGAGAAGTGAGGCAAAGGTTGTTTTCGCAGAAGCGGATCATGGGCCGCAGAAGCGCGTCTGCATGTGCGAAACCTGGAGCACAGGTGCGGGCCCTGGGGGACTTAAGTGACTTTCGCAGAAGCAGAGGATTTTACCGCAAAAGCAGTCCCGCAAGTGCAGCTATTTGGCCGCAGGTGCGAAAAGCCTGGGCAAATTATATTAAATCGAGGGTTTGACATTTGTTTTTCATATTTTGAGATATAGAGCTCAGATTGAGGATAAATTTCGAGGGTTTTTCAGAGGAAATATTTGGGTAAGGACTCTTGACTTTTTTTTATTAATCTCCACTAAGATATCATTTATTCTTCATTTAATTAAGGATTTGGGTTGAGAAATTTGTGAAAAGGGTGAAAAAGTCCTTAGGCCGAATTTTGAGCTTTTGATCGAGAATTTTATATCGGATTTGAGTAATTTTGCTATGGGTGAACTCGATATCGAATGAGTGTTCGTATTTTGTACTTTTATCCGATTATGAGACGTGGGCTCGGTTCGACCTTTTGGGGCAATTTTTCGATTCTTTGCTAAAGTCGTAGATTTATTATTTAAATTAGTTTCTTGTAGTTATATTTATAGTATGTAATTGCTTTTGGCTAGATTTGGGTTGTTCTGAGTCGGAAAGTTCAGGGAAAGGCATTCTTGTCGATTGATTGAGCTAGATTTGAGGTAAGTGACTTGTCTAATCTTGTGTGGGGAAACTCCCCTTAGGTTTTGGTATTGTTATAATATTTGAAATACATGAAGGCCGTGTAAGCGAGGTGACGAGTGCGTACTCGGGTTAAATGTTGAAAAATTCGGTTCTTGTTGTCCAGTTTTCTTTTAAATTCCTTAACTGAGTTGCTCTAGCCTATGTAGTCATCATGTTTAGCCTAATGCCGCATGCCTACGTGTCTTAACTCTTACTTTCAACTTGTGCAACATGCTTAGTTGAATTATATATTTAGTCTTTAACTGTATTATTCATTGCTGTAAACTCATTGTTCCATAGGTTATGAGTTGTGTATTTACTTTTGGGACTACGAGGCGGTACCTCGGGAGTGCACCTGTTGCATATTTACTTTTAGCACTACGAGGCGGTACCTCGGGAGCTCCCCATGTTGTGTATTTCCTTTTGGGACTACGAGGCGGTACCTCGGGAGCGCCCCTATTGCATATTTACTTTTGGGACTATGAGGCGGTACCTCGGGAGCTCCCCCTATTGTGTATTTACATTTGGGACTACGAGGCGGTACCTCGGGAGCGCCCCTGTAGTGTACTTTTATTCGCTGTGTTGTTACCTTTCTGTAACTTCTCATTGTTTAAATTTCCAGTCATTTCATTATTGTTATATCTTCTGCCTTGTTTTCTTTTTATTCCAGTAGGGCCCTGACCTGACCTCGTCACTACTCTACCAAGGTTAGGCTTGGCACTACTGGGTACCGTTGTGGTGTACTCATACTACACTTCTGTACATCATTCTGTGCATATCCAGGTTCTTCTTACCAGGCCATATACCGGTGGGATAGCCGTGCGTGGAGACTTCAAGGTACTTCTTCTAGCGTCCGCAGACCTCAGAGTCCCCTTCTATCCTTGTTATATTGTTTTCTTCCTTATTTTCCTTAGACTCTGATGTATAAAGACACTTAGCATTTCCTTTTAGAGCTTGTGACTTATTTCTACCGGGTTTTGATAGTTGAAATTATTTAAATCGCAGTTTTTATATATATTTCACATGTTGAGGCTTGAGTTCAGTTTGTATTATGTTATTCCGCACAAATATTAGGCTTACCTAGTCATAGAGACTAGGTGTCATCACGACATCCTATGGAGGAAAATGTGGGTCGTGACAAGTTGGCATCAGCACATTAGGTTCATAGGTGTTATGAGTCACAAACAGGTTTAGTAGAGTCTCGCGGATTGGTACGGAGATGTCTGTACTTATCTTTGGGAGGATATGGAACTGTTAGGAAAAGCTTCACTTCATTGATTCTTTATCGTGCAAGATTTTGACTTCGGACTCTAAAATTCTATCTTTCTATTCTCTCATAGATGGTGAGGACACGTACAATGGGATGAGATGACCAGACACCCGAGCCCCCTGTTAGAGCCACGAGAGGCCGGGGTCGGGGCCGGGGTAGAGGCCGAGGACGTCCACATGGTGCATCCAGAGCACCCGCACGAGCTACTACAAAGGAGCCACCAGTAGCTCCACTCGGGTCCAGGTTGACCAGGTTTCTGAGGTCATACCGATGCAGCCGGTAACTCAAGTTCAGCCCGAGGTTAGTGCAACAGTTTCTGAGTGGGAGCATCTTAGGCTCGAGAGGTACAAGAAGTACTACCCTCATACTTTCAGTGGCTTGGCATCAGAGGATGCCCATGGTTTTCTTGAGGAGTGCCATCGTATCCTCCGTACTATGGGTGTTGCGGAGTCTAGTGGGGTTTTTTTCACTATGTTCCAGCTTAGAGGAGCAACTTATCAGTGGTGGTGAGCATATGAGTTGGGTAGTCCGGCCGAGGTAGCTTCACTCACTTGGACTTAGTTCTCAGATATGTTCTTGAGGGAGTATGTACCCAGAGTCTCAGAGATGCATGGCGCATAGAGTTTGAGCAGTTGCGCCAAGGTACTATGACCGTGTCAGAGTATGCGGTCCGGTTCAGTGATTTGGCTAGGCATGTGTCAGTCTTGGTTGCTACAGTTCGGGAGTGATTTCGTCAATTTATTGAGGGGATCAACCCAGTATTAGATTTAGCATAGCCTGAGAGTTGGAGATGGACATCGCATACCGGCAGGTGGTGGGGATTGCCAGGATATTGGAGGGTATGCTGACTAGAGAGAGAGAGAGAGGAGAGGTAGGCCAAGAGGTCTCGAGAGTTTGGCACTTATAGTGGTACTCGTGCCCTAGCGGCAACTCGTCAGAGTAGGGGCTATATAGGTCGCCCTATTCATTTAGCACTTCTAGCCGCCAGCGGTGCTCCGACCACTCCTAGGCCCCCGGCTCCTTATTATGTGCCGCCATTGTCTAGTGCACCACCTACATGGGGTGTTTTCAATGGTTAGTCCAGCCGAGCAGGCCCGATCCAGTCACAACATCCACGTCCTCCGAGATCTTGTTTTGAGTGTGGCGACACTAGTCATATGGTGAGGGATTGCCCCAAACTAAGGATGGGTGCAACTCCACAGACCACGCAGGCATCGCGTGCTCTACCAGGTCCTCAGGCTATGGTTATAACACCAGCTACCACCCCACCTGCACAACCAGCTTGAGGTGGAGGTCAGACAGGTAGAGGTTGCCCTAGAGGGGGAGGCCAGGCCAGATATTATGCCCTTCCTGCTAGGACGGAGGCAGTTGCATCCGATTCTGTCATCACATGTATTGTTCCGGTCTGTCATAGAGATGCATCAGTTTTATTTGATCCAAGCTCCACTTATTCCTATGTGTCATCTTATTTTGCCCCATATTTGGGTGTATCCCGTGATTCTCTGAGTTCTCATATCTTTGTGTCTACACCCATGGGTGATTCTATTATTGTTGACCATGTGCATCAGTCGTGTTTGATTGTTCTTAGTGGTCTTGAGACCAGAGCCGATTTATTATTGCTCAGTATGGTGGATTTTGATGTTTATTTTGGGCATGGACTTGTTGTCACCCTATCATGCTATCCTTAACTGTCACTCCAAGATGGTAACGTTGGCTATGTCAGGTCTACCACGGCTAGAGTGGATAGGTACCTTAGATCATGTTCCTAGCATGGTTGTCTCATTTTTTAAGGCTCAACGAATGGTTGAGAAGGGGTGTAATGCATATCTGGCATATGTGAGGGATGTTAGTGTTGATACTCCTACCATCGAGTTAATTCTGGTAGTAAGGGTCTATTCAGATGTATTCCCAGTAGATATTCAGGGCATGTCGCCCGATAGGGATATTGACTTTGGCATTGATTTGTTACCGGGCACTTAGCCTATTTCTATTCCACCTTATCGTATGGCTCCAACAGAGTTGAAAGAAACAGTTGCAAGAGTTGCTCGATAAGGGCTTCATTTGGCCCAGTGTGTTTTCTTGGGGTGCTCCTATCTTGTTTGTAAAGAAGAAAGATGGTTCTATACGAATGTGTATTGATTATCGCCAGTTGAACAAGGTTATAGTGAAAAACATGTATCCATTACCACGTATTGACAACCTATTTGATCAGCTTCAGGGTACTAAAGTGTTCTCTAAGATCGACTTGCGTTCAGGCTATCATCAACTGAAGATTCGGGAGCCAGATATCCCGAAGACTACTTTCAGGACTCGGTATTGTCATTACGAGTTCCTTGTGATGTCTTTTGGGCTGACCCATGCCCTAACAACATTCATACACTTGATGAACAATGTATTTCAGCCATATCTTGAATCTTTTGTTATTGTGTTTATTGACGACATTCTGGTGTACTCCCAGAGTCGGGAGGATCATTAGCAACACCTGAGAACCGTGCTTCAGACCTTGAGGGAAAAAAAGTTATATGCAAATTTTTCGAAAGTGTGAATTCTGGCTAGAGTCAGTTGCATTTTGGGTCATGTAGTATCGAGTGAGGGGATCAAGGTTGATTCGAAGAAGATTGAATCAGTGTAGAGTTGGCCCAGACCGCCCTCAACTATGGAGATCCGGAGTTTTCTTGGCCTGGCGGGGTATTACCGTCGATTTGTAGAGGGTTTCTCATCTATTGCTGCACCTATGACTAGATTGACCTAGAAGGGTACTTCGTTCAGGTAGACCGAAGAGTGTGAAGGGAGCTTTCAAAAGATCAAGATTGCTTTGACTACAACCCCAGTATTAGTGTTGCATTCTGGTTCGGGGTCCTATACGGTGTATTGTGATGCGTCGCACATTGGTCTCGGAGCGGTGGTGATGCAGCACTATTGGTGGAGGCGGATGAAGAAGGACATAGTGGAATATGTAGTTCGGTGCCTAAATTGTCGGCAGGTGAAGTATGAGCATCAGCGGCCAGGTGGATTACTTCAGAAGGTAGAGATTCCAGAGTGGAAATGGGAGCAGATCACTATGGATTTTGTTGTTGGACTCCAATAGACTCAGAGGAAGTTCGATGCAGTTTGGGTGATTGTGGATAGATTTACCAAGTCAGCTTATTTCATTCATGTGATTACTACTTACTATTCGGAATAGCTGGCATAGGTTTATATTCGCGAGATTGTAAGGCTTCATGACGTACCAGTATCTATAATCTCTGACCGGGGTACGCAATTTACATCGCAGTTATGAAGAGCCGTACAACATGAGTTGGGTACTCGGGTGTCACGACCCAAACCGATGGGCCGCGACGGGCACCCGGTACCTTACTCAACCGAGTACCAATGTAACATATCTTCTTTTAATTACACCATCATATACACGTGACATACGGGCCTAATAGGCCAACATCATCATTTATAAACTCAAAACATAGGCTGACAAGGTCGTACAATCTTTCACGTACACGACATATGTCTACAAGACTCTAAGAGTACATAAATGTCATAAAGATCGGGACAGAGCCCCGCCATACCAAACCGTACACATCTAAATCATACTGACCAAACAAGTAACTCCGGAGCAAATGGAGTGCACCAATATCTTCTGTTGAGCTGATCGCCTACTTGGAGGACTATCGACCTGTCTATCGAGACCTGCGGGCATGAAACGCAGCATCCCCAGGCAAAAGAGACGTCCGTACAAATAATGTACCGAGTATGTAAGGAATGAAAAACAGTAAATAATAGACATGAGAGAAACATTGAGTAAAAGACTCGACATGTACGTCTGCATATCTCTATGAATCATTTAGTTTTTATAATGTCATGTATATGCATATAAATGCTATACCATGCATAAGTATATGCGTTCATAACATCATCAAGCCTCCGAGGGCATCCCATCATATCATTTCGGCCACTGTGGGCAAATCATCAACGTATACTAGCTGATCAGGTGGTGGTGCGTATATAACGCCTTAACCTTTTCCCATATCCCATATACATATAATATATATGTATATAACGCCTTTTGGTCATGGGTCAATGTTCATGTATAAATGCATGAAATGCGTAAGAAATACGCTAATAAGATTTATCGAATATCATAAAATCAATATGCCTTTCAAACAAACTTTATCAAATACGTATTTTTCTGAGACTCATGGATAGAGGATATAATAATAATTCACATAGGGAATCAAGAATATAGACATCCCTAGTATTTCTATGAATAGAGTCATTTATGAAAATTGTGCATTTTGCTCGTTTCGTTTGTATCATACCAAAAAGAAAGAAGGGATAGCCTTAACATACCTGAAGTAGGGAAAAATCCATGTGATATTTTTGAGAAGGATTATACCGTACTCTCTTAGAATCGCAAAATCCTGTTGCTATTATGTAATATACCTTTGTATGAAATCCCACGTTTTTGAATTCTTGAAGATCTATTAAAGCTCACATTACTGAATTTTATTTTTGAAAGCTCACGTTACTGAATATGAAGCTCACGTTATTGAATATGAAGCTCACGCCCAGAGCCTTGGAGTTCAAAATGAATTCTTTGAAGTTTCAAATGAGTTCTTTCAATGTCTTGCTTGGTAGGCCCCACTTGACTTTAATGCTTAGAAAGACCACTTATCTCAAGGTGTGACACCAATTTATAATACTTATTAGTCATACTAACTTTTAATTATTATGGTCCCGCATGGACAAGACAATTATTACTCTTACCTACTTTTCTCACTTTTCCTAGTTCTAATTCACGTTTCTTGTGAATTAGACTTGAAGATTTTGAATTGATCATTCTTGTATGGAATTAGTTGAATTTAAGAAGTCTTACCTTAGTGGGTGTGGGCCCCACTAGGTGATGACTTAGCAAAGAACTACTCCAAAATTTGCCACCTTTTTTTTGTGTGTGTGTGAGTTAATACTCATCATCAAGGCCCCTTTGGGCATCCACGTTTGGGGGGGAGGGGGTAGACTTATCCAAATGTTGTAATTAATTAGCTAATCTTCTCCCAAAATTATTAATTAATTAGGTAATGTCCCATTACCCAATAATTAATCAATTACCCACATAACTAAGAATTATCTCCACTTACTTAAAATACTACTCACTTTTAACATAACTTATACACCTTACTATCATGGCCATGTGGTACCTTGTATGGTACTAGTCTAAATACCGGGTATTTTAGCTCGGTCGTATTTTATCCCAAAATGTCGAACTTCGACGAAATTCATTTTCTTCGATTTTCTTACCCTCTCACCTTCACGAATTTACTCATTACTTGTTTGAAATAGAATAAAATGCTTATAATCTAAAAATAATCTCATTCCCGACTTTTCATCAATTCACTTATGGCATATTTTCATGTACGAAAACATGGGGTGTAACATTATTCCCTCCCCCCCCGGAACATTCGTCCTCGAATGTTGACTGATGCAATTATGCTTTTTATGACTCATGCCTTTCGAATACTTTAGTACTCTCCTTTCCATCCAGGCAACTGTTCTGTGAACAATTCCAAAGGCTAGGGTATTTCCCCCTTTAGGTCTCTTTCCTACACCATGACTTATGGTCGGAATTCTTCCAATCTCGTAACTGTTGTTAACCTTCTATCATGCAGTCTGTACGACTTTGACCTTGTAAGTGCACCTATGCGACTCTTCTCCCCTTTTTCCTCTAGCTTTTGACCAATCCTTAGGCGTCACTTTTTAAACATATACAGAGCTTGACAAGATGTCCCCCTGGGCATCTATAGGTATACTTGAAGTTCTTTGCTCGGTACTTTTACGAATATTGCTATATCTTATTTCATAAATTCGTTTATCCATCCGAATGACTTTACTGCATCAATGCAGGTCTTACTATACCATAACTCTTACTTCGATTTATCGTTGCTGATGTTTGCTACCAAATTCCAGCTTACTCTCGTTGCTTATCCTTTAATGCTTCTTCATCATTGTTCATCTTAAAAATGATGGTCTAATCTTATCTCATACTTGTAACCTTTATCCATCCATTATTAATTCACCTTAATATCGATATTTTGACCTCAAGCGAGACATCACATCGTCTCTAACTCTTCTTTACTCTCTTAATCCGGCTTTTCGATACCTAGACCATAGGTTGGAAGATATGCTACTGACGATGCCACTAGCATTCCTGGATACTGGATCCCAGTGCTTTTAGCCTTCTATCCGAAGTATGGACTATCCACAACCTTCTGCATTTGAGTATCTCGTACGTTATTTACCTGTACCTTACTTACTTAAAATCTCGCATCATATTTTCTATCTCTTTCATGAACTTCCTTCCACAGAGGTATAATTCACGCCCATAACTTGAACTTCTATTATAATACTTGCACCTCTTTACATGATTCGGTGAGAGCTTCATACTGACTTCTTATAAGACTGGTACTCTTCTAACTGACTTTATCATAGAGCCGTTATAGAATGTGGTTGTTGTACTTTCTCTCATGTACTTGTGATATTACGGGTGATCATGTAATGTTCTCACTCACGATTTCTATAATTTTCCGGGTCCAATAATCAGACTCCTGATTTACTTAATTGGTGTAACTCATTAGTTCCCTCTTCCCTCTGATCAACCTTTATGTAGGCTTAATCTATCTTCCGATATGAGGCTTATGGTATGAGTTATTACTTTAGCCCTTTATGGATGCTATGGAATATCTATGATACAATCTTCTAACAATTCAATCATTGTCTATGACCTGGACTCAATTCTTTCTTTTAACTTATACTAAAGTCTTCTACGTCCGTATGATTGTCAATATATATACTGCATGTATAAAACTCTGAACTCTCAAGTGCATTCGTAACTAACTCTGAGTCATTAATCAAATAATTCATTTTGTTCCTTCTCATCTTTCTTGAAATGTAAGCAATTACTTTTCCTGGTCTTTCTGCCCCCTTGTTACGTGCATACTTAAATTACCTTAGTGCCCATACATATTGGAATTCCATACAACTCATATGATCTTGAATATTACTTCTGATTTTACTTCCCATTCATTAGCCATGGTAAGTGTCACTTTCTCATGGAGTGCATACAATGTTGTAGTGAGACTTTTTTTACATGACCGTTTCCTCTTTAGATCACTGTGCTTAGGTTGAAGCCTTCTTCCTTATTTCCTCAGCTAGTCTTTCGTTGTAGTACTTTGGGAGGATCCTCTGATTCTTGTAAAGCTGTGAGCTTATCACATCGTATACCCAATGGAATTTTTTTTGATGTCCTTCCTCGCCTATAATTACCCGTAGTTACTTACCTCCATGCCCTTGTGCTTGTAGGGTTGCATGTGAACTGATATTTTGACTATCTTCCCAGTGGGACTCTCTTTTATTACCGTAACACTCATACAGTACCTTTACTACCCCGACTCCTATCTGAATATTTCTCAAGTATCACAATGTCATACTGCGAGACTGAAGTCCCCATGTTGGGGTTCACTATGTTCATCTTGCACAATCTGTTGATTTGTCTGTGTCCTCTTGTTTAGCCATAACTAGGCTCTTCCTGGATCAACTACTAACTACTCGTTGGCCCATTCTTATATCAATATTCCGCGTAATCTTTTTTGGGTTATTTCCTTTGCATTAACTTACGTCTCGCACTAGCTCCTTATTTATCAATAACATCTAGGGCAGAAATCCTTACTTCCTCTCCTTGATGTCGTGCTTGTGTAATATTCTGGAATCGTAGCATATTTGTAGGATTGGGTAAGTGCAAGTTCACTCCTTTTTCATTTTCATCGCATTCTTCCTTTACCATTCCATAATTACTAGAACCACTTAATTCTGACTTAATGCCACATCACTCCATATTTCCCCATTTAGGGGAGCACTAAGATTTAGTTCTATGATGATCTACGTATAGATATTTTACCCTCTCATCTTTGGCATCTTTTTATATCATCGATGATCCTTACTCGTCTCGGGGTAATCGTTCTGTACCAAGGATAACAAAATTCCTTACTCGCGAGGGTGACTGCCACATACAGTCCCTTAAGCTTAACTTTGCTCATTTTGCTTGCTTTAGGGAAGCGTCTTCCTGAATGACCTTTAAAGGGTATTCTTCTGTCGCCCATTCTATCATCGCCGGGACGCAATCTCGGAAATTCTCATGATTCTGACTATTACTTAGTTCTTAGTTCATGTTTAGCTTAACTTGTTCATCAGTCCATACTGATTTATATTACTCTGGGGTCTAACTTTTTCTTCTGGTAGTCGCGTTTGAGTCACAAACTTATTTCTCGAAATGAGGATATGACTTTATGGCCTATACTCTTTTGTTTTCTTAAGGCCGGTCACATGTCGTCCTTTCCTTCACTTGACTATAGACTATGTAATACTATCATCGTTTTGATCTACCATTGTCATCCATGTATCACATCTTACTCATAATGCTTCATTAACTCTCTTCTTATTTTTCGCAAACATTTATGTCTATCACTTTATTCTGAAAACTAGAACAAGACATTCTTTTGCTTTTAGCTCCCCTTGCTCCATCCCCTGGCTCTTCGGGTTGCCTAACATGCTCGCTCTACTAGGGACGGGAGTCACACTAAGATAATATTTTTCCCTTCAAGGCTTCCAGTGCCTATCTTTGTAGTACTCATATCTAGCTATACTATTTTAGAGTGCACCATCTGGGTGTCTCACAAGGAGATCTATTAGCATATTTATAATATCCTTCAGAAAGGTAAACTAACGCAAACAATCCATTTACCATTTTGGGTTACTCTAACCCCAACCGAATCCTAATATCATGTCATTTTCTTAAACTATACATGTTAGCCCCCAATAGGGTATAACTGAGATGGGTGTGATCAATTGTATATATCTCCGTTACTGTTGAAGGTAACTCAGAATGCTTATATTTCTTTGCTTGAATTGTAAATACTTTTAACCTTCATTATTAACTCGTACCCTTTTTCATCTTGCTTCTTTTACTTGCTGAAACTTGTGTCTACCTTCCGGTTCTCTTATTCCTTTTTACCATAAGAGTGGATAGACATTTTTGTCTTAGGGATCCTTATCAATAAGTTTATACATCTTAGTACACACATGATCTGTTGAAGACCTCACATTTACTCATCATTAGCATCATGAAAAATCGAGTTCCTCTGACTCAACTCTTCCACAACTATATCTCTTACCAACCGTCTTTCTGGGTACAAGCATCATCGTATTATGAATAAGATGGAGTTTTTAGAAATTGAGTTCTTACAACTGAGCTCTACCACATGATCTAGAGTAAAAAGAAAGAGTGACAATCCTAAATGCCTTGTAGCCTCCTACTTATAAGTGTGGTGCACAACACACCCATAACAAGACTCTACTAGACAATGTTTGTAGACATCCTTAGGACAGAACTGCTCTGATACCACTTTTGTCACGACCCAAACCGATGGGCCGTGACGGGCACCCGGTACCTTACTCAACCGAGTACCAATGTAACGTATATTTTTTTATTACATTATCATATACACGTGACATACGGGCATGATAGGCCAACATCATTATTTATAAACTTAAAACATAGGCCGACAAGGCTGTACAATCTTTCACGTACACGACACATGTCTACAAGCCTCTAAGAGTACACAAATGTCATAAAGGTTGGTACAGAACCCCGCCATACCAAACCGTACACATCTAAATTATACTGATCAAACAAGCAACTCCGGAGCAAATGGAGTGTACCAATATCTTCTGCTGAGCTGATCGCCTACTTGGAGGACTCTCAACCTGTCTATCGAGACCTGCGGGCATGAAACGCAGCGTCCCCAGGCAAAAGGGATGTCAGTACAAATAATGTACCGAGTATGTAAGGAATGAAAATCAGTAAATAATAGACATGAGAGAAACATGGAGTAAAAGACTCGACATGTATGTCTGCATAGCTCTGTGAATCATTTCATTTTTATAATGTCATGCATATGCATATAAATATCATACCATGCATAGGTATTGCGTTCATAACATCATAAAGCCTCTGAGGGCATCCCATCATATCATTTCGGCCATTGTGGGCAAATCATCAACGTATACCAGTTTATCAGGTAGTGGTGCGTATATAACGCCTTAACCTTTTCCCATATCCCATATACATATAATATATGTGTATATAACGCCTTCTGATCATGGGTCAATGTACATGTATAAATGCATGAAATGCATAAGAAATACGTTAATAAGATTTCTCGAATATCATAAAATTAATATGCCTTTCAGATAACTTTATCAAATACGTATATTTCTGAGACCCATGAATAGAGGATATAATAATAATTCACATAGGGAATCAAGAATATAGACACCCCTAGTATTTCTATGAATAGAGTCATTTATGAAAGTTGTACATTTTGCTCATTTCGTTTGTATCATTTGGCTCATGCCAAAAAGGAAGAAGAGGTAGCCTTAACATACCTGGAGTAGGGAAAAATCCGTGTGATATTCTTGAACAGGATTACACCGTACTCCCTTAGAATCGTAAAATCCCGTTGCTATTACGTAGTATAACTTTGTTTGAAATCTCACATTTTTGAATTCTTGAAGATCCATGAAAACTCACGTTATTGAATTTTTTTTTGAAAGCTCACGTTACTGAATATGAAGCTCACGTTATTGAATATGAAGCTCACATCCAAAGCCTTGGAGTTCAAAATGAATTCTTTGAAGTTTCAAATAAGTTCTTTCAATGTCTTGCTTGGTAGGCCCCACTTGACTTTAATGCTTAGAAATACCACTTATCACAAAGTGTGACACCAATGTATAATATTTATTAGTCATACTAACCTTTAATTATCATGGTCTCGCGTGGACAAGACAATTATTACTCTTACCTACTTTTCTCACTTTCCCTAGTTCTAATTCACGTTTCTTGTGAATTAGACTTGAAGATTTTGAATTGATCATTCTTGTATGAAACTAGTTGAATTTAAGAAGTCTTACCTTAGTAGGTGTGGGGCCCACTGGGTGATGACTTAGCAAAGAACCCCTCCAAAGTTTGCCAACTTTTTTTGTGTGTGTGAGTTAATACTCATCATCAAGGCCCCTTTGGGCAGCCACGTTTGTGGGGAGGGGGGGGGGGAGACTTATCCAA
>AWOL01S0005803.1:41610-51751 GCA_000715115.1 Nicotiana otophora
CCAAAATTATTAATTAATTAGGTAATGTCCCATTACCCAATAATTAACCAATTACCCACATAACTAAGAATTATCTCCACTTACTTAAAATACTACTCACTTTTAATATAACTTATACACCTTACTATCATGACCATGTGGTACCTTGTATGGTACTAGTCCATAAATACCGGGTATTTTAGCTCGCCGTATTTTATCCCAAAATGTCGAACTTCAACGAAATTCATTTTCTTCGATTTGTTTACCCTCTCACCTTCACGAATTTACTCATTACTTGTTTGAAATAGCATATAATGCTTATAATCTTAAAATAACCTCAAAATAATCTCATTCCCGAGTTTTCATCAATTCACTTATGGCATATTTTTATGTACAAAAATATGGGGTGTAACATCGGGTGGAGTTCAGCGCAACATTTCACCCTCACACGGACGGACAGTCCGAGCGCACTATTCGTATATTGGAGGATATGCTCCATGCGTGTGTGATGGATTTTGGTGGTGTTTGGGATCAGTTCTTTCCACTTGCAGAGTTTTCCTACAACAACAGTTATCAGTCGAGCATTCAGATGGGACCGTATGAGGCTTTATATAGTAGGCGATGCCGGTCTCCAGTGGGTTGGTTTGAGCCGGGTGAGGCTAGACTATTAGGTACATATTTGGTTCAGGATGCTTTGGAAAAAGTTAAATTTATTCAGGATCGACTTCGTACAGCCCAATCCAGGCAGAAGTGTAATGCGGATCGAAAGGTTCACGACGTTGCATTCCTGGTTGGGGAGCGGGTCTTGTTCCGAATTTCTCCCACGAAGGTTGTTATGAGGTTCGGGAGGAAGGGAAAGTTGAGCCCTAGGTATATCGGGCCTTTTGGGATTCTCGAGAGGGTTGGAAAGGTGGCTTACAGACTTGCACTACCACCTAGCATCTCCGCAGTTCATCCAACATTCCATGTTTTCATGCTCCGTAAGTATCACAATGATCCGTCTCATGTGTTAGAGTTTAACTCAGTCCAGTTAGACAAGGATCTATTTTATATTGAGGAGTCAGTGGCCATTTTGAACAGGCAGGTTCGAAAGTTGAGGTCGAAGAACATCGCTACAGTGAAGGTTTAGTGGAGGGCTCATCCAGTCGAGGAGGCCACTTGGGAGACCAAACATGATATGCGTAGCCGTTATCCTCATCTTTCACCACTTCAGGTATGTCTCGTTCGAGGACGAATGTTTGTTTAAGAGGGTGAGGATGTAATGACCTAGTCGGTCGTTTTGAGAGTTTTAGCCCCAAACCCCTATTTATTGCTTCCTCTATCTCATTTTGTGGTTATGTGACTCGCCGGGAGGTTTGATTTTTGGTTTCGGAGTGAATTGGGACACATAGTCCCTAAATTAGGAGTTTAAGTTATAGGAATTGACTGTGGTTTGAATTGTGTGAAGACGAGTCTGGAATAGAGTTTTGACGGTTCCAATAGCTCTGTAGGATGATTTGGGTCTTAGGAGCATGTTCGGATGTTGAATTGGAGATCCGTAGATCATTGTAACGCCAATTGGCGAAAGTTAGAAAATTGGATGATTTTTGGGAAGTTTGACAGGGAGTGGACTTTTTGATATCAAGGTCGAATTCCAATTCCGGAAGTTGGAGTAGGTCTGTAATGTCAATTATGACTTGTGTGTAAAATTTGAGGTCAATCAAGCTTGATTTGATAGGTTTCAGTGTCAGATGTAGAAGTTTGAAGTTTTAAAGTTCATTAGTCTTGAATCGATGTGCATTATGTATTTTTAGCCTTGTTTTATGTTGTTTAAAGGCTCGACTAAGTTCGTATGATGTTTTATGACTTGTTGGTATGTTTGGTTGAGGTCCCGGGGGCCTCGGGTTGATTTCGGATGGTTAACGAATAAAAAATAGGACTTAGTGCATCGCTGAAGCTGGGACTCTTTTGGTGTGATCGCATCTGCGAGGGGTTGGCCACATGTGCGATGCCGCAGGTGCGGCTGGAATTGCGCATATGCGGAGCTGGAGCTCCCCTGTGGTGGATGCAGGTGCGAAGGGAAGTTCACATGTGTAGGTCTCCGCAGATGCAGAGTAGTGAGGTTGTTTCCGCATAAGCGAATCACGGGCTGCAGAAGAGCGTCCGCAGGTGCGGGCCCTAGGGGACTTAAGTGATTTTCGTAGAAGCTGAGTATTTTACCGCAAAAGCGATCCCGCATGTGTGGTTATTTGGCCATAGGTTCGAAAAGCTTGGGCAAATTATATTAAATCAAGGGTTTGCCATATTCTTCATATTTTGAGATATATAGCTCGTATTGAGCTGAAAGTTCGAGTGTTTTTCAGAGAAAATATTTGGGTAAGGATTCTTGACTTGTTTTTGATTAAGATATCATTTATTCTTCATTTAATTAAGCGTTTGGGTCGAGAAATTTATGAAAAAGGTGGAAAAAGCCTTAGGCCGAAGTTTGAGGTTTTGATCGAGAATCTTGTATAGGATTTGAGTAATTTTGGTATGGGTAAACTCGATATTAAATGGGTGTTCGTATTTTGTGACTTTTATTTGATTCCGAGATGTGGGCCCGGTTTCGACTTTTTGGGGCGAGTTTTCGATTCTTTGCTAAAGTCATAGATTTATTATTTAAATTAGTTTTTTGTAGTTGTATTTATAGTATGTAATTGCTTTTGGCTAGATTTGGGCCATTCTGAATCGGAAAGTCCAAGGAAAGGTATTCTTATCTATTGATTGAGCGAGATTTGAGGTAAGTGACTTGTCTAACCTTGTGTGGAGGAAACTCCCCTTAGGTTTTGGTATTGTTATGATATTTGAAATACGTGAAGGCCGTGTACACGAGGTGATAAGTGTGTACTCGAGTTAAATGTTGAAAGATCCGGTTCTTGCTGACTAGTTTTCTTTTAAATTCCTTAACTGAGTTGCTCTAGCCTGTGTAGTCATCATGTTTTGCCTAATGTCACATCCCTATGTGTCTTAACTCTTACTTGAAACTTGTGTAACATGCTTAGTTGAATTACCCGCTTACTTGATCTTGTATTCAATCTTTAACTGTATGATTCCTTACTGTAAACTAGTTGTTCCATAGGTTATGAGTTGTGTATTTACTTTTGGGACTATGAGGCGGTACCTTGGGAGTGCCAATGTTGCATATTTACTTTTGGGACTACGAGGCGGTACCTCGGGAGCTCTCCTTGTTGTGTATTTTCTTTTGGGACTACGAGGCGGTATCTCGGGAGCGTCCCTGTTACATATTTACTTTTGGGACTACGAGGCGGTATCTCGGGAGCTCCTCCTATTGTGTATTTATATTTGGGACTACGAGATGGTATCTCGGGAGCGCCCCTGTTGTTTACCTTTATTCGTTGTGTTGTTACCTTTCTGTAACTTTTCATTGTTTAAATTCCCCGTCGTTTCATTATATTGTTATATCTTTTGCCTTCTTTCTTTTATATTCCAGTAGGCCTTGACCTGATCTCGTCACTACTCTACAGAGGTTAGGCTTGGCACTTATTGGGTACCATTGTGGTGTACTCATACTACACTTCTGCATATCTTTTTGTGCAGATCCAGGTTCTTCCTACTAGGCCAGATACTAGTGGGATATCCGTGCGTGGAGACTTTAAGATACTTCTACCAGCGTCCGCAGACCTTGGAGTCCCCCTCTATCCTTATTATGTTGTTTTCTTCTTTATTTTCCTTAGACTCTGATATATAGAGACACTTAACATTTCCCTTTAGAGCTTGTGACTTATTTCTACCAGGTTTTTGGAGTTGTAATTATTTGAATCCCGATTTTTATATATATTTCACATATTGAGGCTTGAGTTCAGTTTATATTCTGTTATTCCGCACAGATGTTAGGCTTACCTAGTCATAGAGATTAGGTGTCGTCACGACATCCTATGTAGGAAAATGTGGGTCATGACAGATCAGATCCTCCGAAACACAAGCAATCTTCTGCGGCACCTCTTAGGCACCTGAGTATCCACTTTACTGCTTCCCAATTTTCCTTTCTAGGATTTTCAAGGTACCTTCTAACAACACCAACTCCATGAGCAATATCAGGCCTGGTTACCATTGCATACATCAAGCTTCCGACTGCTGAAGAATAAGGAACTCTAGCCATGTTCACATCTTCTTGCTCAACTTAAGATGACCAACATGAGGTGTGCTGATTGTCTTAGCACTTTTCATGTTGAAGCATTCCAGTACACGTTCAATGTACTTCTCCTGAGATATCCACAACTTTTTGCATGTTTGCTCTCGAACAATCTTCATTCCCAAAATTTGTTGTGATGGGCCCAAGTCTTTCATATCAAATGACTTGGACAAATCTCTCTCCAACTTTGCAATCAGCTCATTGTCTTGTCCTGCAATCAACATGTCATCCATATACAATAATAATATAATAAAGTTGTTATCAGAAATCTTTTGAAATATACACATGGATCAGAACATGTCTTTATGTATGTTTGACTTTTCATGAATGAGTCAAACTTCATGTACCACTGCCTTGGTGTCTGCTTCAACACGTAAAGACTGTTATTCAATTTTCACACCATATGTTTCTTTCCAGCTACTTCAAATCCTTCTGGCTGCTCTATATAAATCTCCTCTTCCAAATCTCCATGAAGAAATGCAGTTTTCACATCCAACTACTCCACTTCAAGATCTAGGCTAGCTGATATGCTCAAAATTGTTCGAATAGAATTCATTTTGACAATAGGTGAGAAAATTTTATCAAAATCAATACCTTTCTTCTATTCAAAGCCTTTTACCACCAATCGAGCTTTCTATCTTTCTTGAGTTTAAAAATCCACTTACATTTGAGTAGTCTTTTACCCTTTGAAAGTTGAACTAGCTTGTATGTGCCATTTTTCTGTAGAGATTCCATCTCTTCTTGTATGGCTTTCATCCACTGGTTCTTTTATGGATGGGACGACACCTCTTTAAGACTTTTTCGCTCCCCCCATCACTGATGAGGATATATTTTGTGGAAGAGTACCTGCATGACTCTACCTTTGGCCTTTCTGATCTCCTTAGAGGTTGAGGTTGTTCTTCTTCTTGAGTAGGGTACTCCACTTTCTCGATATCATCATCAAATTGCTCCCCCTTCTCAATAAACTCAATAGGCTTGCTTCCCCTGCTTGGCAACCTCGTTGACCCTAATTTCTGGACTTGTGAAATTGTTAGAAGTAGAAGGAATGGTAACAAGGTTAGGGATTATACCATTCTTGGCCTTCTCTGACTGATTATCTACAGCTCCAACTTCACTTTTTTCGGAAGATTACATCTCTGCTTCTGATCACCTTCTTCTTTACAGGATCCTATAATCTATACCCGAACTCTTCATCTCCATATCCAATGAATATGCAGGGAACAAATTTATCATCCAGCTTTGTTCTTTTCTTCTTTGGTACATGTGCAAAAGCTCTGCAACCGAACACCTTCAGATGTGAGTAGGACACCTGCTTGTTGGACCAAACTCTCTCTAGGATGTCAAACTCTAATGGAACTGATGGACTCCTACTAAATAGGTAACAAGTTATCTAAATTGCTTCACCCCAAAATGACTTAAGGCAGTTTAGCCATTCTGAGCATGCTTCTCACCTTCTCAACAATGATGCAGTTCATCCTCTCAGCTACACCATTGTGCTGTGGGGTTTCAGGAATTGTATTTTCATGTCTGATCCCATGGATCGAACAATACTCTTCAAATTCTCTTGAAGTGTACCCACCTCCATTGTCACTTTGGAGACGCTTTAGCATTTGGCTTGTCTCCCTTTCCACCATAGCATGAAACTTCTGGAAAACCTGAAACACCTCATCTTTGGTGTTCAAGATAAAACCCACAATTTTCGTGAGGGGTCATCAATAAAATTAACAAAATATTTGTTACATCCCATCGATTCAATTTCCATTGGACCACAAACATCAGAATATACCAAATCAAGTATATTCAATTTTCTTTCAGACGATGTTTGAAATGAGACTCTATGTTGCTTACCAAATAAACAGTAGTCACAAGGTTTTACCATTGTACCTTTAGCAAAAAGAGATGAGTGATTTCCTGGCAAAACTATGCAATCCCTTCTCGCTCATATGACCCATTATTTTGTGCCACAAATATGCAGAAATCTCATATAGTGTCGCGTTCAATTCACCTTGGCATATTTTTACATTTGTCCTATACAACATGCCATGAGCAACTCCCTTTGAAACCACCAATGATTCCTTGGTGAGTCTCCACTTTTGATTGGCAAATTAGTTATCGTATCCATCTCGGTTCAAAGTTATTCCCGAGATTAAGTTCATCCGCAAATGCGGTACATGTCGCACGTTCTTTAGAACCAATATGCATCCGATATTTGTCTTTATACAAATGTCACCAATCCCCCGCAATGTTTGAGTAACTCTTGTTACCCATTCTCACAGTGCCGAAATCACCTGCTATATATCTGCAAAAAAGATCTCTTACTGGTGTGGCATGGTAAGATGCTGCTGTGTAAACCACCCATTCCGGCTATGGACCTACCAAATGCATGCATTCATCTTCCTCATTTATGAAGAGATTATCGTTATTTTGCACTGTCGCAGTTGTGTTGTCGTCATTCTTCTGGCCACTGCTTTCACCTTTGCCCTTTCTTAAATTTGGGAAATATCTTTTGAAGTGACCTGGTTGATCACAATTGTAGCAATTTCTGGATTTTGATTTGAATCGGTTCTTGGACTTTCCATGACCTTCGTATCTATCATAATTGCTTGGAACTCCTATGGTAACTCGTGCCTCTACCTTCTGTGATGAGAGCATGTTCTTGATTTTCAGGCTTCTTTCTCATCTTGTCATTGAGTAGAAGATCCGATGTGACGTCTTTCAACTCAATAGTGGTCTTACCATACAGGATGGTTGTTGCCAAATTATCATATGAAGATGTCAACGAGTTCCAGAGCAAGATGGCTTTATCTTCTTCCTAGATCTTTACTCCGAGGTTCTCGAGCAGTGTGATTAGTCCGTTAAATACATTTAAATATGACAAAAAATTCGTACATTCACCCATGTGTAGGGCGTATAACTACTTCTTCAGGTACAATTTATTTGTCAGTGTTTTGGACATGTATAGGCTTTCCAACCTTGTCCAAATATCACATGCGGTGTCTTCATCAATGATGTTATTTACCAAATCATCTGATAAGTGCAACATGATTACACAAGTAGCCTTTTCATCTAAGTCAGCCCAATCCTCAGGTTTTATGGTATTAGGCCTTTTGGCATCAACATCTAGTACTTTCTGTAATCCCTGTTGAATGAGGATATCCCTCATCCTTCTTTGCCATATTGAGAAACCGATATCTCCGTTGAATTTTCCTACCTCGTACTTTACTTCGGATATTTCTTTACCGAGTATAGTACTATTGACCCTGAATAATATTTCTATGAACGAGCAGAACCTGAGCTCTGATACCAGTTGTTGGGAATAAACCCCCACAATAGTAATATTCACGGTAATAAAAGCAGAATAATAATGTAGTACCGAGATATGGTAATCAACAAGAATAAAAGAATGACAACGACACCACAAGATTTACGTAAAAATCTCTTCTGAGTAAGAGAAAAAATCACGACCCCGAGAGGAGCAGCTGATATCACTATAACAAAGAATTTTACACTTTGTAGGCCCGAGTAAAATACTCCAAAGACCAATACAATACTCAGAAGAAATAACCCTATTTTGATATTCCTATCTCACTATAAAATCGCTCACACTCTCTATTTTTCTCACAGACTATTTTCTTATACCCTGTCTGTAATACCTCACTCTTTCTTTCTCTCTTTCTGATGGTGTGTTTGAAGAAGTGAGAGAGATCCTCCTTTTATAGAAGCAAAATACGTAGCCTCCAAGAATGCTACAAGAGATGTATTAATCTCCTCCACTTATTTCCAAACTTTGGTTTCAAGAAAGAGTTGCCATCCAAGTTTTATTTCATAGGCACATGCCTATTGTTGAATAGGATGGACCCTACACATTTTCCTCCTTAATTACCACGTTTGTCCATCACAAGAGAGTACATACTCCAACAAAATTTCTCACCACTTTGTACTTTTGATCAACATAGTCCAACGAAGGCCACAACAAATCTATATTCAAGCAAAGGAAAACGACATTCTATCCAAATGTAATACTCCATATACATTTTGTATATATCTGTCTTCTTCTTGTTTTTTTATTTTTATTATCATATTTTATATCTTTCTAAATTCATCTTCAGTTGCTAAAGCTTTAAAATCAGAGTGAATACTACCTTAATACATTAGAAGAAATGGTGTTTGGGATTTTTTTTTGTTTTGGGTATTGTTTCATGTGGTAAAAACGAGAAGGAGAAGCTCTTCAATTCATTTCACATGGTATTTGTGGTTTTGCATGGGTCTCACAGTCCACTTTACCTTTATTTTTATTTTATTTAATCCTTTCAGTTGTCCCACATTCCACTAACTCACTTTTTATTATTTGTTTATAATTTAATGCCAGCAAATAGACCCCATATATACACTTGTCAGAAGTAGAGAATGGCCTCATACAACTATTGTTGGGTGAGTCTCGCCCAAAATAAAATTTCTCATTAGTCTCAGACAAAAAGTTGCTCAGATGGTTAAGACACCATGGTTGTAAGTTCGAATCACCAAAATAATAATAACTCCAATAAAGAACTCAGAGGGAAGGGGAATTTAAAAAAAAAGAAATTTTCAGAAACCACTATTGTTTAGTGGCTATTAACTTCCTATAACTACCATATACATAAATATTTCCTATAGCTACTATTTAGTTATTATGCGACTGTATTTGCTGTATTCGCGCTACTGGTTTCATGAATACAGTAGCGGAATTCGCCTAAAAAATATGGGAGTCCAGCTGTCCGACTGTATTCCTTGTATTCACACTGCTGCATTCATGAATACAGTCGCAAAATTCGCCTTATAAGTAAATAGTACAAATATTTAATAACATAAAGATGATCAACTATACTATATCACTCATAATTCAACTCAACAAAATTAATTATACAAAATTTCGTTGTTACTCTGTTGTATTCCATGTATTCGCGCGTCTTTATTAATAAATACAGTGAGGTAATCTATCTAAAAATAGGGATTACAATTGTTTAATTATGTATTCCATATATTCACACGTCACTATTTATAAATATAGTGAGGTAATCCACCTAAACATAGGGATTGCAACTGTTTAATTATGTATCCATGTATTCACGCGAATGTATTTATAAATAGAGTGAGGTAATCCGCCTAAAAAATAATGATTACGGGTATTTAATAACGGAAAGCGCAATATTTAATTGTATTCAATTTCACTATATTGAATTCAGTTGTATTCAAATAATAAAAAATCGAGAAATAAGGTGTATACTATTTTATTCAATTCACAGATATTCATTATTCGCTATTATACATTGTATTCAATTCACCGTATTCAATTTGACTATATTCAAACAACAAAAAATCACAAAAATTAGTGATATTCGATTGAATTAAAAAAAATAGAAACCTTCGGAATACATAAATACATGCAAAAATAATAATATATTTGTACAAAAATGCAATGTATTTGAGTGTATTTATACATAATACAATGTATTTGTATCATTGTATGTGACTCAATAGCAAAGAAGAGAAGAAAGTTCACCGGAGATGGCATTTTTTGGCCAAGCAAAATACTGTATACATCGTATTAAACTAAAAATGGAGACGAACAAAAACTCGACCCTCAAATCTTCTCCAGCGACTCTTGGGGTGTTTCTATATGAACTCATTACCGACAGACGTCCATTGGACAGAAATAAACCTAAAAATGAGCAGAAACTTCTAGAATAGGTAAGACCACATCTTTCAGACCTGAAAGAAGTTTGAACAAATTTTTGATCCTCGACTAGATGGGAACTATTCCCTTAAATCAGTACAGAAGTTAGCTGTTATAGCGAATAGGTGCTTAACTAAACACAGGTATATTCGCTTTGCTCCAGAAAGTCCACTATCGCCACCAAAAATGGCTACTACGATGGCTGCCTTGATGGAAAAGGGAGAGAGATTTGAGGAAAAAGAGAGGATTGAGAACTTGCTGATATATATATATATATA
>AWOL01S0005803.1:54678-103498 GCA_000715115.1 Nicotiana otophora
AGAGAGAGACAGAGAAGGAAGGAAGATAGAGAGTGTCACGACCCCAAATCCACTAGTCGTGATGGCACCTAACCCAACCCGCCAGGTAAGACAATTAACCTCTAACAAATTCCAATAACAATTAATAAAGCGATTAAGTAAAGAAATATCTGAATCTTATACATTCCGCAAGGACTGGTAGTACAAATCAAGCTGAAATGAAATAAATACGTCGTCTATTTGAAAAGTACATAAATAGAGTTTTATAGATGTAAAGCTACCACGAACAAGGGGCAGCTAAAACCGGGACGTGGGTACATCTTCAATCCAGCTCACATCGAACTCAACAACATCAGCAACCAATATCTTCATGCAAGGTGCAGAAGTGTAGTATGAGTACAACTGACCCCATGTACTCAGTAAGTAACAAACCTAACCTTAGGTTGAAAGTAGTGATGAACTAACACAAGGTCGGGTACAATACCAATATTCCACAACAGTTCATAACAACATAATACAGGTAATAAGAGATGTATCTCATAAGTAAAATGCTCAGCTCGTTCACAGTTTCAGAAAATAGTCATGCTTTTCAAGTATCTTAGTAAAAACCCAAATCTTTTACCGAAAATGCCAAAAATACGAGTAAGTTTGAAAACTGTAATTTTTCCAAATATCCTATCCACAATAAATAAGATGTTTCATTTTATTTCCAGATAGCAAGTGTGAGATACCTCTCTATGACCACATATCAATGTGTGTAAAAAGTCATGAATGATGTGATACCGTACAGCGTGAGGGAAACATGCATCTCTATGCATGCATGTCATGTGTGCATGCCAATGCCATGTATCTGAGAGATGAATCATGTACTCACACTCTCAGAGTACTCAATCTCACTATGCTCAATGCTCAACACACTCAATCACTCAGCGCTGTACAATACCCGTTGTGGCTTGCATTTCGATCCACATATATATAGTCAACTGCGCTCACTGGAGTGTGCAGACTCCGGAGGGGCTCCTTCAGCCCAAGCACTATATTGCTGCGCGTGCAGCCCGATCCCAAAAAATGTAATCAATATATCGTTGTGGCGTGCAGCCCGATCCCATAAAATATAATCAATATAATATGTTGCGGCGTGCAGCCCGATCCCAAAATGTCACTCTCACTCAGGCCCTCGGCCTCATTCAGTCATCAGTCTCTCCAGTCTCACTCACGAGCTCACAATGTCATGAAACTAGCCCGACAATAATGATATGATATATCAATAAATAATATATGAGATAAAGTTATGGTATGAATGCATGGATATGACTGAGTACGAAATATCAATAAAATCAATGAGATGACAGTAAGAAACGACCACTTGGGGTCCAAACAATATCAGCATAATGCCTAAATATGATATCTAGCATGATTGACAGCTTAACTACTTTATCACATGGTGGAAACACGGATATCAGCAAAGTAGGACCACTAAATAGTGCCATAGAAGCAGCAGGGTCCCAATTCACATGGTGCATGCCTACACGCCCGTCACTTAGCATGTGCGTCACCTCAGTACTAATCACGTAACACGTATTGCGGGGTTTCATACCCTCAGCAGTAAGTTTAGAAGAGTTACTTACCTCGAACGAGCCAATAACAATGCCGAACAAGCCAAGTGATGCTCCAAAGATACCATCACGTGCGTAGGGACCTCCGGACGGCTCAAAATTAGCCAAAAGCAACTCAAATACATCAAATAAAGCCCAAGGAAACAATTCCAAATGATAAAGATCGAATCCTTAATCAAAACCCAAAACTGGCCAAATATCACACCCAGGACCACGCCTCGGAACCCGACAAAACTCACAAAATCCAATAACCCGTTCAATTACGAGTCCAACCATACTAGTTTCGCTCAAATCCGGCTTTGAATCGATGTTCAAAACTCAAAACTTCATATTATGAAACTTTAGGCCAAAACCCCCAATTTCCTCTTTAAAATTCATCAATCAAAAGCCAAAATCGAAGAAAGATTCATGGAATATAACCAAAACCGAGTAGAGAACACTTACCCCAATTCATATGGTAAAAGTTTCCTCAAGAATCGCTTTAATCCAAGCTCCATAGCTCCCAAAATGAAGAAAGAACCAAAACCCTCGATAATATAGCTTTTGTCCAGCGATTCCGCATTTGCGGACAATTCATGACATCTGCGACCACCGCTTTTGCGGTAAAACTTCGCTTATGCGGAAACAACTAACCCGACAATCACTCGCACCTACGGTCTTTAAGCCTCTTCTGTGATCGCGTTTTTGTGCACTTGAACCGCATGTGCGGTTGCGCAGGTGCGTCCAAGCACTCGCACCTGCGATCCTCGTGCCCAGATCCCTTTCATGCTTATGCGACTCCTCTATCGCTTCTACGATCATTTAACGTGTGCAAACCAGCCGCAAGTGAGATCACACCTGAACCATCAGCTTAGCAAAAATACTCTAATGCAATGAAATGATCCGAACATCGTCCAACACTCACCCGAGCGCCTCGGGACCCCGTATGAACATGCCAATAAGTTCCATAACACAATACGGACCTACTCGATGCCTTAAAACACACATAACAACATCAAAATGATGAATCGCACCTCAAATCGAAATCTATGAACTTTGAACTTTAAACTTCCACAACTGATGCCGAAACCTATCAAATCATGTTCGATTGACGTCAAACTTTTCATATAAGTCCCAAATGACATAATGAAGCTATTCCAATTTCCGGAATCACAATCCGAATCCGATATCAAAAAGTTCACTCTAGGTCAAACTTTCCAAAAGCCCAATTGTAATGACCTAGCCGGTCTATTTGAGAGTTATAGCCCTGATCCCATATTTACTGCTTCTCCCATATCTATTTCTGCTATTGTGACTTGCCGAGAGGTTTAGCTTTTGGTTTTCTGAGTGTTTTGGGACACTTAGTCCCTAAAACGGGAGCTTATATCTTAGGATTTTGACCATAGTCGGAACTATGTGAAGACGACTCCAGAATGGAGTTTTGTAGGTTCCGTTAGCTCCGTTGGATGATTTTGGACTTAGGGGCGTGTCCGGATTGTGTTTTGGAAGTTTGTTGCTCATTTTGGCTTGAAATGGTGAAGGTCAAATTTTTAGAGATTTTGACCGATAGTGGACTCTTTGATACCAGGGTCGGATTCCGATTCTGGAAGTTAGAGTAGGTCGGTAATGTTGAATATGACTTGTGTGCAAAATTTAGGGTCAATCGAACGTAGTTTGGTTGGTTTCGGCATCGGTTGTCGAATTTGGAAGTTTCAAGTTCTTAAGTTTGAATCGGAGGATGCTTTGTGATTTCATCGTTATTGGATATGGTTTGAGGGCTAGATTAAGTTCTATGGTGTTTTAGGATTTGTTGGTATGTTTGGTTGAGGTCCCGGGAGCCTCAGGTGTATTTCGGATGCTTAACGGATTGGATTTGGACTTAGGCTAGTTGCTGAAGATTTTCTGGTTTCTGGTATTTTTGAACCTGCATAGTGGAGACCACAGGTGCGGGATCGCATGTGCGAAGGAGGAGCCACAGATGAGGCCAAGAAGGAGCTGGGTAGGAACCACGAGGGGAAGCCACAAGTGCGATACATTTCTGCACCTGCGATAGCCACATATGCGGTCGCATAGCCGCAGGAGCGGAACCTGGGATTCTAAGTGGAATCCACTTGCGATGGAATTTCCGTAGGTGCGGCGTTGCAAATGTGACAGAGAGTCCGCAGGTGCGAGATTTCTGGACAGAAAACTTAAATGCAAAGGTTCGCGATTTTTGCTCATTTTCAACATTTTGAACTCGGGTTTGGCGATATCTTGGGAGCATTTTGAGGGGTTTCTTGAGGTAAGTCCCTTGTGCTAATTTTTTATCAATAATCGTGCTTCCCCATTTATTTTTCCACTTAGTTAGTGTATATTTAAGGTGGAAATTGGGAGTTGGAGGCTATGGATTTGAAGAGTTTGATTTGGGGTTTTGAGTGGTCATTTGAGGTCGGATTTTGATAAATTTGGTATGGTTGGACTCGTAAGTGAATGGGCTTTCGGATTTTGTGATTGTTTCCTGATTCCGAGACTCAACTTTTTACGGCGAATTTCAGAATTTTTGTTAAAGTGTTGATTTCATTAATTAGATGAGCCTATTATAGTTGTATTTACGATATGTAATTATTTTTAATTAGATTTGGGCCATTCAGAGTCGGATATTCATGAGAAAGGCATTGTGCCCGATTGATTGAGCTTGGTTCGAGATAAGTTGCTTGCCTAACTTTGTATGGGGGAAATCCCCTTAAGATTTGGAACTATTGTGATATGTGAGCACTGTGTACGTGAGGTGACTAGTACGTACACAGGCTAGTTGTGGAAAGCCCCGATTTTCTTACTGGGCAACAACCTATTTTCCTTTTATTTTGAGTTATACCATTTTAATGAATATTAATCTATTTTCATTCTTAATTGAGTTATTCCAATATGTGAAGCTATCCTGTTTAGTCTAATATAGCATGTCTACGTATCTTAATTGCTTATGTGAACTCTGTGCAGCATGCTTAGTGAATTTCCTGCTTCTTCCTTAACTGGTACTTAGTCTAAATCGTAAGATTTCGTGATGTAGTTGTATTTCTATTGTTTGCGCTGCATATTTACTTTGGGACTATGGAACGGTATTCCGGGAGATCCCCTTGTACTGCATATTTACTTTGGGACTACGAAACAGTATTCAGGGAGATCCCCATGTACTGCATATTTACTTTGGGACTACGGAACGGTATTCCAGGAGATCCTCATGTACTGCATATTTACTTTGGGACTACGGAACGGTATTCCGGGATATCCCCATGTCTTGCATATTTACTTTGGGACTACGGAACGGTATTCCGGGAGATCCCCCTGCACATTTACGTTTAGGGNAACTACAGAACGGTATTCCGGGAGATCCCACTGTACTGCATATTTACTTTGGGACTACGGAATGGTATTCCGGGAGATCCCCCTGTCTTGCATATTTACTTTGGGACTACGNCGGTATTCCGGGATATCCCCATGTCTTGCATATTTACTTTGGGACTACGGAACGGTATTCCGGGAGATCCCCCTGCACATTTACGTTTAGGGCTACGAGACGATATCTCGGGAGATCCCCTGTTGTATTTCTGTGTATGGAGCTGTTACCTTCTATAAATTCCATCTTGTTAAATTTCAGTCTTTATTTTACTGCGATATTTCATTTTTTCCTTGATTTATTATCATATTCTTGTAGGGCCCGGACCTGATCTCGTCACTACTCAACCGAGGTTAGGCTTGGCACTTACTGGGTACCGATTGTGGTATACTCATGCTACTCTTTAGCACATGTTTTGTGTGCAGATCCAGGTACTTCTTATCAGCCCCGCTACTAGCTGAGAATGCTTGCTGCTGTACGGAGACTTCAAGGTATATCTATCGCATCTGCAGACCTCAGAGTCCCCATATATTCCCTCATATGTCATTTACCTTCCTTACTTCTGTTATTAGACTCTAGTGTATAGAGATACTAGTTTCCTTCTGTAGCTTGTAACTTACGATGTTCCGGTTTTTGGGATTTTTGTGTATTTTGAACAGTTAGTTGTTTAATTTATGTTTTTATTTCATCATTCCGCCAATGTTAGGCTTACCTAGTCAAAGAGACTAGGTGCCATCACGACGTCTTACAGAGGGAAAATTAGGTCGTGATAAGTTGGTATCAGAGCTCTAGGTTCATAGGTGTCATGAGTCATGAGCCGGTTTATTAGAGTATCGCAGATCGGTACGGAGACATCTGTACTTATCTTCGGGAGGCTATGGAACTGTTAGGAAAATTTCACTACTTTGATTCCTTGTCGTGCGAAAATTATTGACTTCAAAAATTCTAAACTTTTGTATTCTATTCTCTCACAGATGGTGAGGACACATACAAGTGGATCTGATGACCAGGCACCCGCGCCCCCTGCTAGAGCCGCGAGAGGCTGGGGTCGGGATAGAGGCCGAGGACATCCACGTGGTGCAACCAGAGCACCCGCACGAGCTACTATAGAGGAACCCCCAGTAGCTCTAGCTGGAGGGCAGACATCTGAGGTACCTGTTTCTGCACCAGCCCTCCCGGAGACGCTAGCCCAGGTTTTGAGCATGTTCAGCACCTTAGCTTAGGCTGGATTGATTCCACTTGATCCTGACACATCTCAGGCCTGGGGAGGAGCACCGATTCCTATCTCCGGTAATCTAGAGCAGTGGGTTCAGGTCAACCAGGTTCCAGAGATTGTACCAATACAACTGGTAGCTCCAGCTCAGCCCGAAGTTAGGGTAGCAGCTTCTGAGGCAGAGCATCTTAGACTTGAGAGGTACAAGAAGTACTACCCACCTATCTTCAGCGGATTGGCTACATATGATGCTTAGGGTTTTCTGGAGGAGTGTCATCGTATTTTCCATACTATGGGTGTAGCAGAGACGAGTAAGTGTTTTTTAACTGCATTTCAGCTTAGAGGAGTAGTCTATCAGTGGTGGCGTGCTTATGAGCTGAGTAGTCTGGATGAGGCAGTTTCACTTACATGGACTCAGTTCTCCGACATGTTTTTGAGAGAGTTTGTCCCTCAGAGCCTCAGGGACTCATGGCGTGCGAAGTTCGAGCAGCTGCGCTAGGGTGCTATGACTATGTCAGAGTATGCAGTTTGCTTCAGTGATTTGGCCCGACATGCACCGGCTTTGGTTGCCACAGTCGAGAGAGAGTTCGACGGTTTATTTAAGGACTCCACCCTAACATCCGGATTAGTATGGATAGGGAGTTAGAGATGGATATTTCTTATCAGTAGGTTGTGAGTATCACCAGGAGATTGGAGGGCATGCTTACCCAGGATAGAGAGGAGAGGGAGGCCAAGAGGTCTCGATAGATTAGTTATTATTCTGGAGCTCGTGTCCCAATAGCTCTCCATGGTAGGGGTTTTGTGAGCTCCCCCGTTCATTCAGCTCTTCCAGCCGCCAACGGTGTTCCATCTCCTTTTAGGCCCCAAGAGCCTTATTATGCACCGCCTGTATCTAGTGTGCCTCCTATACGGGGTGTTCCTAGCGGCCAGTTCATCATACCTGGACCGAGCCAGTCACAACAGCCATGCCCTCCCAGAGCTTGTTTTGAGTGTGGCGACACTCGCCATATGGTGAGGGATTGCCCCAGATTTAGGAGGGGTCCACCTCCACAGACTTCTCAGCCACAACGTGCTCCAGCGGGTCCTTGGGCTATGATTACAGCACCAGCTACCACCCCACCTGCTTAGCCATCTCGAGGTAGAGGTCGGGGAGGTAGAGGTCGCCCAGAGGCGGAGGCCAAGCCAGATATTATGCCCTTCCTGCTCGTACAGAGGCAGTTGCTTCTGATTCTGTCATTACAGGTATTGTTCGAGTCTGTCATAGAGATACATCGGTATTATTTGACCCAGGCTCTACATATTCCTATGTGGCCTATTATTTTGCCCCGTATTTGGGCGTATCGTGGGATTCTTTGAGTTTCCCTATTTATGTGTCTACTCCTGTGGGAGATTCTCTTGTTGTGGACAGCGTGTATCGGTCATGTTTGATTGCTCTTAGTGGTTTTGAGACCAGAGCCGATTTATTATTACTCAGCATGGTGGAATTTGATATTATTTTAGGCATGGACTGGTTGTCGCCCCGTTATGCTATTCTTGATTGTCACGCTAAGACCGTGATGCTGGCTATGCCAGGATTTCCGCGATTAGAGTGGAGAGGTACCTTAGAGTATAGTCCTTGCAGATTTATTTAGTTTCTTAAAGATCAACGAATGGTTGAGAAGGGGTATGACGCGTATCTAGCTTATATGAGAGATGTCAGTATTGATACCCCTATAGTTGAGTCAGTTCCAGTAGTGAAGGACTTTCCAGATGTGCTTCCAGTTGATCTTCTGGGCATGCCGCCCGACAGAGATATTGATTTTGGCATCGATTTGTTGCCGGGCACTCAGCCCATCTCTATTCCTCCATATCGTATGACTCCTCCTGAATTGAAGGAGTTGAAGGAGTAGTTACAGGAATTTCTTGATAAGGGCTTCATTCGGTCCAGTGTGTCACCTTGGGGTGCTCCTGTCTTATTTGTGAAAAAGAAGGATGGTTATATGCGGATGTGTATTGATTACCGCCAGTTGAACAAAGTTACAGTGAAGAACATATATCCATTGCCTCATATTGGAGACTTATTTGATTAGTTACAGGGTGCCAGGATGTTTTCCAAGATTGATTTATGTTCTGGCTATCATCAGTTGAAGATTCGGGAGCCAGACATCCCAAAAACTACTTTCAGGACTCGGTATGGTCACTACGAGTTCCTTCTGATGTCTTTTGGGATGACCAATGCCCCAGCAACTTTGATGCACTTGATGCATAGTGTGTTCCGGCCTTATCTCGACTCATTCATCATTGTGTTTATTGATGACATTCTGGTATACTCCCGGAGTCGGGAGGATCATGAGAAACACCCGAGGACTGCACTTCAGACCTTAAGAGAAGAAGTTATATGCAAAATTTTCAAAGTGTGAGTTTTGGCTAGACTCAGTGGCATTCTTGGGTCATATAGTATCGAATGATGGGATCCAGGTGGATCTGAAGAAGATTGAAGCAGTGTAGAGTTGGCCCAGACCGTCCTCAGCTACGGAGATTTAGAGTTTCCTTGGTTTGGCGGGGTATTACCATCGGTTTGTTGAGGGATTTTCTTCTATTGCAGCACCTATGACCAGGCTGACCTAGAAGGGTGCTCCGTTCAGGTGGATAAAGGAGTGTGAGGAGAGATTTAAGAAGCTCAAGACAACTTTGGCTACATTCCCAGTATTGGTATTACCTACAGGTTCGGGGTCTTATACTGTATATTGTGATGCATCACAGATTGGTCCGGTGCGGTGTTGATGCAGGATGGTAGGGTGATTACCTACGGTTCCAGACAGCTGAAGGTGCATGAAAAGAACTATCATGTCCACGACCTTGAGTTAGCAGCTATTGTTCATGCCTTGAAGATTTGGCGACATTATTTGTACGGTGTTCCTTGTGAGATTTACACCGATCACCGGAGTTTGCAGCATCTGTTCAAGCAGAAGGATCCTAATTTGCGTCAGAGGAGGTGGTTAGAGCTGCTTAAGGATTATGATATCACCATTTTATACCACCCTGGGAAGGCCAATATAGTGGCCGATGCTTTGAGTCGCCGGGGCAGAGAGTATAGGGAGCTTACCATATCTACCAGCAACAGAGAGGCCCATGGCATTGGATGTCCAGGCCTTAGCCAGCCAGTTTGTGAGATTGGATATTTTTGAGCCGAGTCGAGTATTAGCTTTTGTGGTTTCTCTGTCTTCTCTTTATGATCGTATCAGGGAGCCTCAGTATGATGACCCCCATCTGCTTGTCCTTAAGGACACGGTCCAGCACGGTGATGCTAAGGAGGTAACTATTGCAAATGATGGTGCATTGAGGATGCAGGGAAGGCTATGTGTGCCCAATGTAGATGGTTTGCGTGAGTTGATTCTCCAGGAGGCTCACAGTTCGCGGTACTCTATTCATCCGGGTGCCACAAAGATGTATCAGGACTTAAAACAATATTTTTGGTGGAGGAGGATGAAGAAGGACATAGTAGAGTATGTGGCCCGATTTCTAAATTGCCAGCAGGTGAAGTATGAGCATCATCGGCCAGGTGGGTTGCTTCAAAAGTTGGAGATTCCGGAATGGAAATGGGAGCGGATCACTATGGATTTTGTTGTTGGACTCCCACAGACTCTGCAGAGGTTTGATACAGTTTGGGTGGTTGTGGATAAGCTGACCAAGTTGGCTCATTTTATTCCTGTGATGACTACATATTCTTCCGAGCAGCTAGCTCGAATCTACATCCGTGAGATCATCAGGCTTCATGGTGTACCAGTATCTATCATCTCTGATCAGGGTATGCAGTTTACATCACGGGTTTGGAGAGTTGTACAACATGAGTTGGGTACTCGGGTTGAGTTGAGCACAACATTTCACCCTCAGACAGACGGACAGTCCGAGCGCACTATTCAGATACTGGAGGATATGCTCTGCGCCTGTGTGATAGATTTTGGGGGTGCTTGGGACCAGTGTTTGCCACTTACGGAGTTTGCTTACAACAACAGTTATCAGTCCAGCATTCAGATGGCGTCGTATGAGGCTTTGTATGGTAGGCGGTGTCGGTCCCCAGTAGGCTGGTTCGAGGGCGAGGCTAGGTTATTGGGTACAGAGTTAGTCCAGGATGCCTTGGAAAAGGTTAAGGTAATTCAGGATAGACTTCGCACAGCCCAGTTCAGACAGAAGAGTTATGCGAATCGGAAGGTTCGCGATGTTGCATTCATTGTTGGAGAGCGAGTCTTGCTCCGGGTTTCGCCTATGAAGGGCGTTATGAGATTCGGAAAGAAGGAAAAGCTGAGCCCAAGGTTCATTGGTCCTTTTGAGGTGTTGCTACGTGTTAGGGAGATTGCTTATGAGCTTGCCTTAACTCCCCGCCTAGCAAGAGTTCATCCGGTATTTCATGTGTCGATGCTCCGGAGGTATCACGGTGATCCGGCTCACGTATTGGATTTCAGCTCAGTCCAATTGGACAAGGATCTATCTTATGTTGAAGAGACAGTGGATATTTTAGACAGGTAGGTCAGAAAGCTAAGGTCAAAGAACATTGCTTCCGTGAAGATTCGGTGGATGAGAAAGCCGGTCGAGGAGGTGACTTGGGAGACCGAGCAGGATATGCGCAGCCGTTATCCTCATCTTTTCACCACTTAAGGTATGTCTCTATTCTCGTTCGGGGATGAACGATTTTTTTAAGAGGGGGAGGATGTAACGACCCGGGCAGTTGTTTTGAGAGTAATAGCCTCGATCCCCTATTTACTGCTTCTCCCATATCTATGGTTTTGTTTTTAGGTTTCGGAGTGTTTTGGGACACTTAGTCCCTAAAACGGGAGCTTAAGTCTTAGGATTTTGATTGTAGTCGGAACTATGTGAAGACGACTCCGGAATGGAGTTTTGTCGATTTCATTAGCTCCGTTGGGTGATTTTGGACTTAGGGCGTGTCCGAATTGTGTTTTGGAGGTTTGTAGCTTATTTTGGCTTGAAATGGCGAAAGTCGAATTTTTGACCGATAGTGAACTTTTTGATACCGGGGTTGGATTCTGATTCTAGAAGTTGGAGTAGGTTCGTAATGTTGAATATGACTTGTGTGCAAAATTTGGGGTCAACCGGACGTGGTTTGGTTGGTTTCGGCATCGGTTGTCGAATTTAGAAGTTTCAAGTTCTTAAGTTTGAATCAGAGGATGATTTATGATTTTAACGTTATTTGATATGGTTTGAGGGCTCGACTAAGTTTGTATGGTGTTTTAGGATTTTTTGGTAAGTTTGATTGAGGTCCCGGGGGCCTCGGGTGTGTTTCGAATGCTTAACGGATTGAATTTGGACTTAGGCTAGTTACTGAAGATTTTCTGGTTTCTAGTGTTTTCGCACCTGCGGAGGGGAGACCGCAGGTACGGGATCACATGTGCGAAGGAGGAGTCGCAGATGCGGCCAAGAAGGAGTTGGGCAGGAACCGTATGTGCGAAGATTTTCCCACACCTGCGAGAGTCGCAGATGCGGGCAGCTGGGCGCATGTGCAAGGGGAAGTCACAGGTGCGATGCATTTCCGCACATGTGATAGTCGCAGATGCGATCACATAGCCGCAAGAGCGGAACCTCGGATTCTAAGTGGAATCCTCACCTGCAATGGAATTTTCGCAGGTGCGGCATCGCAGATGCGACAGAGAGTCCGCAGGTGCGAGATTTCTGGACAGAACACTTAAATGCAGAGGCTCGTGATTTTTGCTCATTTCCAACATTTTGAACTCGGGTTTGGCGATATCTTGGGAGCATTTTGAGGGGTTTCTTGAGGTAAGTCCCTTGTACTTATTTTTGATCAATAATCTTGCTTCCCTATTTATTTTCCCACCTAGTTAGTATGTATTTAAGGTGGAAATTGAGAGTTGGAAGCTAGGGATTTGAAGAGTTTGATTTGGGGTTTTGAGTGGTCATTTGAGGTTGGATTTTAATAAATTTGGTATGGTTGGACTCATGAGTGAATGAGCTTTCGGATTTTGTGATTTTTTCCTGATTTCGAGACGTGGGCTCGAGTCGACTTTTTACGGTGAATTTCGGAATTTTTGTTAAAGTATTGATTTCATTAATTAGATGAGCCTATTATAGTTGTATTTATGATATGTAATTATTTTTGGCTAGATTTGGGCCATTCAGAGTCGGATATTCGTGGGAAAGGCATTGTGACCGATTGATTGAGCTTGGTTCAAGGTAAGTGGCTTGCCTAACTTTGTGTGGGGGAAATCCCCTTAAGATTTGGAACTATTGTGATATGTGAGCGCCGTGTACGTAAGGTGACGAGTACATACACGGGCAAGTTGTGGAAAAATCCGATTTTCTTACTGAGTAGCAAACTGTTTTCCTTTTATTTTGAGTTATACCATTTTAATGAGTATTAATCTATTTTCATTTTTAATTGAGTTATTCCAATATGTGAAGCTATACTGTTTAGTCTAATCACCATGTCTACGTGTCTTAATTGCTTATGTGAACTCTGTGCAGCATGCTTAGTGAATTTCCTGTTTTTTCCTTGACTGGTACTTAGTCTAAATCGTAAGATTTCGTGATGTAGTTGTATTTTTTATTGTTTGTGCATATTTACTTTGGGACTATAGAACGGTATTCCGGTAGATCCCCCTGTACTGTATATTTACTTTTGGGACTACGGAACAGTATTCCGGGAGATCCCCTTGTACTGCATATTTACTTTGGGACTATGGAACAGTATTCCGGGAGATCCCCCTGTCTTGCATATTTACTTTGGGACTACGGAACAGTATTTCGGGAGATCCCCATGCACATTTACGTTTGGGGCTACGAGACGGTATCTCGGGAGATCCCCTGTTGTATTTTTGTGTATTGAGTTGTTACATTCTATAAATTCCTTCTTGTTAAATTTCAGTCTTTATTTTACTACGATATTTCATTTTTACCTTGATTTATTATCATATTCTAGTAGGGCCCGGACCTGACCTCGTCACTACTCTACCGAGGTTAGGCTTGGCACTTACTGGGTACCGATTGTGGTATACTCATGCTACTCTTCTACACATGTTTTGTGTGCAGATCCAGGTACTTCTTATCAGCCCCGCTACTAGCTGAGAGTGCTTGCTGCTGTACGGAGACTTCAAGGTATATCTGCCGCGTCCACAGACCTCGAAGTCCCCCTATATTCCCTCATATGTCATTTACCTTCCTTACTTCTGTAATTAAACTCTGGTGTATAGAGATACTAGTTTCCTTCTGTAGCTTGTGACTTACGATGTTCCAGGTTTTGTGATTTTTGTGTATTTTGTACAGTTAGTTGTTTAATTTATGTTTTTATTTCATTATTCCGCAAATGTTAGGCTTACCTAGTTATAGAGACTAGGTGCCGTCACTACGTCCTACGGAGGGAAAATTGGGTCGTGACACCAACTTTTGCCATTTCAAGCCAAATTCCACTAAGGACCTTCAAATCGTAATCCGGAAAATCACCCAACGGACCTACCGGAACCATCAAAACTCCGTCCCGGGTTCAAATTTACAAAAAGTCAAACTTGGTCAACTCTCCCACTTTAAAGCTTCAACAATGAAATCCATTCTTCCAATTCGATTCCGAATAGCCTGAAAAATCAAAACCGAAGACTCACTTAAGTCATAATACATCATACAGAGCTACTCATGCCCGTAAACTACCGAGCGAAGTGCAAATGCTCAAAACGACCGGTTGGGTAGTTACATTCTCCCCCACTTAAACATGCGTTCATCCTCGAACGTGTCCAGAGTTGTTCCAAAAGCCATCTCACGTCATCCTATCCCATATAGGCCCGATAACACAACATAACTGTAGTTTCTTAATTCAACTTAACCCATAAACCTTAGAATCCAATATCCAACATCCACAATTTCTATAAGATCATAATCTCGCATCTACATACTATATAAGTCTAAACAAGCTATATCAAGACATATCCATAACCCAAGATGTAATCATATGATGTACCACATAACTCAAATACTCATAGCGATAATTTCAAATCACAGTAGCTGCTCAAAACAACCCAATACCGGTAATAGATCTCATATCAAACAAAGCCTCGTTCTAAAATCTTCGTACACTGCCGATGATGAAAGAAACATGCAGAATTCATAACCATTCATCATATCAACAGGTCATAGAGCTCCCTCTCCTTCTACAATAACGATATCCAATTTCTAAGTCGACTTCCGATATTATCCTTCCAAATATACCACAATCAAATCCGATAGCATCCATTCTAGGTCCAATGACCTCATCTCATCCAACAGACCACTCTAGTGACATGACACATCAATACAATCTAAAGCCATAACCCGTGCAATCCGTGCACCAAATAGCAACATTCCAAATGTACTCAATCATGGAAAATGACTCAAACAAGAGAACCGTCTCACAAGCTCAACAAGTACCACCACAACGAAATGCTTAAACCCATCACACACCATATAACCATAGCACACGAATCTAACACAAAGGATCATATTTCCACATAACTCTACTTCAATGCGCAACCCTATCCAAATACTGGTCCATATGAAATACCTCAAGCCACCCTGCTAAAAATCAATAACCATGCGCAATTCGACATCAAGTACTCAAAGTGCATTACCATAACCACGGAGAAGCAAATGACACTATGCCACACAAAACCCGAAAGAACATAACCAATATACCATCAACCAAGAAATATCCAATATTCTTCTCGCTCAAATTCCGCTATAAGGCCACAATAGAACCGCACCATGTGTGCATACAACCAACAAATCATAACCCCTCATAGCATAGCAGAGTAACTCATAGAACCTGTAAGAACACGAATAAGCTCAACACCAACCAAATGGTACATCCCTCAATAATAGCAGTATAGAGCCAACCAATCCGGCTCGGTGTAGAATACACATTCTAATTGGGCCTACCAATGGACTCCCAAATCAACTCTGGGCACCCACAATTAGATAAATAAAGCTCTGAAAGCCCACAATGACTGAATCATAACACATACTATCATCTGTCTAGCTTCGGCCATGACTTTACAGTTCACAACTATGAAACAATCCGATCCTGAGAACTCCCAGTCTCCAAATTCATAGAACACACGAATCACCATAGCTTATCCCAACTCCACCACCAGAATGTCTAACACATCTCTCATACACGATCATCCTACGAGGAATACTTCTAAAATTCTTCCGTTCCATATAGAAAAATTTAAATATCAGCAGTCGATCAACCAGGAGATGCCGCAGTACCAGTTAAGTATCCATACATCAAAACACATTGCCCTTTCTGAAATGTATACTCTCATCAAGCCATACCAAATAGTAATATTTACCTAGTCACCTGAAACAGTCCATGTTGCCTATGAATTTTATGACCTTCCCTTCCAAAACAGAATTGTGATCCCGCTCACGTAAATCTCAATCCTACACAACACACTGCATATGCCATGCCATCCTAAGAAAAGTATGAGAACTTCATAGTCCACTCCGAGTCACAAGCAAAATTCATACCCGTTTAGTCAGAAACCTTCCATTTGATCTCACCCAGGAGAAAATCACTATACACCACATGCTTCTCACGCCAGTAGGAAATATACCCCTCGAACCTTGGTAAAAACCATTGAGAACTCTTCGAACCCATTTGCACATAACCAAGCTATCAGAACCGAATCTCTCTAACTCAGCCCAACCACGCAGGTTGCCAAAACCCAAGAGTATTGCCACGAAACACCTGTAGAGACTAGCCACGTCATAAGATCCAAAGGACCGATCATACCTATTACTGTGTTGATCCCACCTACTACTAATCTGTCCCATTTCTCTAAGTCCTTTCCAAATTGCCTTCAAATTGATACTTCTCTTTTCTGGAACACCACGATCCTTAACCAAAATTCACCACACAAGAGACCCTAGTATAAAACCACAATGCTTTAAGGCCCATAAGCTATTGACTTCTCTCTTAAGCACCCCAAAGCACCACAACCACGACACCCACTCTAAAGGGACCTTATGTGAACCTAAAATAGTTTCCTTCACCTTCTTGATACTAAAACAATGATATAAAAAAGCCACAAGTCTCGACACCGTCCAATGCAAATATCAAATCCAAGCCATATACCAATCCGAAATTCCCAATTGCTACATATAATTCTTGAATCTATTAGAACCATTCTTGAGAGTTATCCACTCTGCTCAAATCTCAATTGCACCGCCCCAAACGGGCCAAACGACTGGTGCCCCATTGGCACGACGACACCCAAAGGAGTAACCCCACCTTAATACGACCAAGCAAATTCATACTCCATGCATACCATATCTTTCACGAATAACCACTCAATCATTCCATGATTCCCATATACCCATAGAGTGTAATATAACCCATATCCAGAAATCCCCTTACTCGAGTCATCCTTAATCTCAACCCATGCAGTCATAGCTGATTCACCAGTATACCTCAAACTGAAACCAATACAACACATAATCGTGCAATCAACTCGTCGATAGCAGATTCCACCACTTGGCTCAAAGTCATAGATCAAAACACACAATAACTAACAATGCCCATACTCTATTACTGCCATAATACCGCTGTGAGATTCGACTAAATCCTTCATCAGCTCATGCAACACAAACCATCTAGTACCTCAAATCATCTGCAAATCTAGTATTCACCCTCGTGATGGTTAAACCAACTTCCACAAGCGGTCCAAACTCAAATTGCAACACATATAATTCGCTGGTAGAGGAGAACTTTCTACAAAAACAACATAGGGACCGCACAATCTCAGGACACCCAGTGGATATAACCCACCTATTTTGCCTCAAGCTGACATCTCTCTATACTCTTCCACAGTCATAACTATTACGCAATCACTTAATCTTCCTGAGTCTGAACTCATAACATGATATGAAATCTACTGCACTCTACAACTAAATAACATAAGAGGTCCTTCAACACACCCATAACTCGAGGCCATACGCCAAATCAAGACAGAAATAAAACACCCAATAGTTCTTGCTACATCTCAAGTAAACTCTTCTTGTCACATTCAAACAATCTGAACACATCTTGTAGTCACATCATACTCACCATATAGTCATCTAATCACAAATTCCACTAACAGGAACACCACCGGACATATAAGTCCCAAAAGCACGTGCTTACATAACTGAAATCTCCGTGCTCAAGATACCATCAAAACCAGGCCTCAAGTCCTCTAGACTGGCCCGTCATCAGTACGCCAAAATCACATATCGCACATCAACTATGGAATCACAAGCCGTTGTTACACAACTGATACTGAGCGCTCATGTGCGCAAATGAATACGTGGAAGGAATTCAAAGAGTTACACTTCAAGATGAATCAATGCCGCACGATAGGGAAAGAAAGATGGGAAGTATATTCTAAATGTCCTATAGCCTCTCGAAGATAGGTATGGACGATATCATACCGATCCGCAAGACTCTACTAGCTACTTGCTCATGACTTGTAGAACCTATGAACCTAGAGCTTTGATACCACTAGTCACGACCCTAAATCAACTAGTCATGATGGCACCTAACCCAACCCGCTAAGTAAGCCAATTAACCTCTAACAAATTCCAATAACAAGTAATAAAGTGATTAAGTAAAGAAATATTTGAATCTTATACATTCCCCAAGTACTGGTAGTACAAATCATGAGCTTCTAAGAATAGAATTTACAAATCTGAAATGAAATAAATACATCATCTGTTTGAAAAGTACATAAACAGAGTTTTATAGATCTAAAGCTACCACGAACAATGGGCAGCTACAACCGGGACACAGGTACATCTTCAATCTAGCTCCCATCGAACACAGCAATATCAGCAACCAACATGTGCACGCAAGGTGTAGACCTATAGTATGAGTACAACCGACCCCATGTACTCAGTAAGTAACAAACCTAACCTTAGGTTGAAAGTAGTGACGAGCTAACATAAGGTCGGGTACAATACCAATATTTCACAACAGTTCATAACAACATAATACAGGTAATAAGAGATGTATCTCATAAGTAAAATGCTCAGCTCATTCACAGTTCCAGAAAATAGTCATGCTTTTCAAGTATCTTAATGAAAACCCAAATCTTTTACCGAAAATGCTGAAAATACGAGTAAGTTTGAAAACTGTAATTTTTTCAAATATCCTTTCCACAATAAATAAGATGTTCATTTTCTTTCCAGATAGTAAGTGTGAAATACCTCTCTATGCCCACATATCAATGTGTGTAAAAAGTCATGAATGATGTGATACCGTACAACATGAGAAAAAAATACATCTTTATGCTTGTATGTCATCTGTGCATGCCAATGCTATGTATCTCAGAGATGAATCATGTACTCACACTCTGAGAGTACTCAATCTCACTGTCTCGTATCCTCTTTTACTATGCTCAATGCTCAACACACTCAATCACTCAGCGATGTATAATACCTGCTGTGGCGTGCAGCCCGATCCACATATATATAGTCGACTGCGCTCATTGGGGGTGTGAAGACTCCGGAGGGGCTCATTCAGCCCAAACGCTATATCGTTGCGGCGTGCAGCCCAATCCCAAAATATCACTCTCACTCAGGCCCTCGGCCTCACTCCGTCATCAATCTCTCCAGTCTCACTCACGGGCTCACAATGTCATGAAACTAGCCCGACAACAATGATATGATGTATCATGAAATAATATCTGAGACTGAGTTATGGTATGAATGCATGGATATGACTAAGTACGAAATATCAATGAAATCAATGAGATGACAGTAAGAAATGACCACTAGGGGTTCAAACAGTATCAGCATAATGCCTAAATATGATATCTAGCATGATTGACAGCTTAATTACTTTATCATATGGTGAAAACATGGATATTAGCAAAGTAGGACCACTAAATAGTGCCATAGAAGCAGCAGAGTCCCAATTCACATGGTGCATGCCTACACATACGTCACCTAGCATGTGCATCACCTTAATACCAATCACATAACACGTATTGCGGGATTTCATACCCTCATCACTAAGTTTAGAAGAGTTACTTACCTCGAACGAGCCAATACCAATGCCGAGCAAGCCAAGCGATGCTCCAAAGATTCGATCACGCACGTAGCGACCTCCGGACGGCTCAGAACTATCCAAAAGCAACTCAAATACATCAAATAAAGCCCAAGGAAACAATTCCAAATGATAAATATCGAATCCTTAATCAAAACCCAAAACCGGCCAAAAATCATACCCGGGCCCATGTCTTGGAACCCGATAAAACTCATAAAATCCGACAACCAATTCAATTAGGAGTCAAACCATACTAGTTTCACTCAAATCCGACTTCGAATCGATGTTCAAAACTCAAAAATTCATATTATGAAACTTTAGGCCAAAATCCCCAATTTCCTCTTTAAAATTCATCAACCAAAGCTAAAATCGAAGATAGATTCATGAAATATAACCAAAACCAAGTAGAGAACACTTACCCCAATTCATATGGTAAAAATTACCCCAAGAATCACCTCAATCTGAGCTCCATAGCTCCCCAAATGAAGAAAGAACCAAAACCCTCGATAATATAGCTTCTGCTCAGCGATTCCGCATTTGCGGACAATTCGCCGCATTTGCGACCACCGCTTTTGCGGTAAAACTTCGCTTCTGTGAAAACAACTGACCCAACAATCCCTCGCACCTGTGGTTTTTAAGTGCAATTACACCAGAACCAGCAACTTAGCAAAAAATCCTAAAATGCAATGAAATGATCCGAACCTTGTTCGAAACTCACCCGAGCCCCTTGGGACCCCATCCGAATATGCCAACAAGTTCCATAACACAATACGAATCACACTTCAAATCGAAATCTATGAACTTTGAACTTCAAACTTCCACAACCGATGCCGAAACCTATCAAATCACATCTGATTGACGTTAAACTTTGCACACAAGTTCCAAATGACATAACGAAGCTATTCCAATTCCTGAAATCGCAATCCGAATCCGATATCAAAAAGTTCACTCTCAATCAAACTTTCCAAAAATTCAACTTTCGTCATTCCAAGTCAAATTCCACTACGGACCTCCAAATCGCAATCCAGACGCGCTTCTAAGTCCAAAATACCCAACGGACCTACCGGAACCATCAAAACTCAGTTCCGGGTTCAAATTTATAAAAATTCAAACTTGGTCAATTCCCCCACTTTAAAGCTTCAATAATAAAATCCATTCTTCCAATTCGATTCCGAATAACCTGAAAAATCAAAATCGATGATTCACATAAATCATAATATATCATCCGGAGCTACTCATACCCTTAAACTACCGAGCGATGTGCAAATGCTCAAAACGACCGGTTGGGTCGTTACAGAGAGACAGAACATAACTAACGTATTTCACGCCTCAATGATAGAGTATAAAATAAATATCTACTTTGCTATAAAATAGAAAAGGTAGCTATAAATAATAATATTTTAAAATTTATTTGGTTTATAGTAAATATAGTGTAATAGTTTGCTATAGGAGGTAAAATTTCTATAAAAAAATCTACTAGTTTTACTTAAAGCTGACAGTGGGCTAGGCTATTCGAGTCCCATCCCATCCCCGATCTGGTCCCAATCCAGCCCGATCCCATTGACAGGAGGGAATGAGATAAGTGGTAGGTGGTAGGAGGGACGAGGATCGATTTCGACCGGGACAGGACACCCATACCATCCCCTTGTCCTGGCCCGTTAATCTCGCCCGTCCCAGTCTCCTATTTCCCCTGTGCCATCCCATCTCGGTCCACCTTCCCCGATCTCGTGTCATCCCATCTCTTTCCGTCCTCCCTAACCGCCCTAGTCTTATTTCCTCCGTGTTGTAATTAAAAAAAATGTGGTTTTAAACATGATGTAATGACATGGTTTATAAAATCATAAAATTGAACATAGGAAGTATTACAAATGAAAATTGGAGACCTAAAAAAGAAAGAATGAGGTGAAGAAAAACGAAAATAATAATAATTGTATTACAGTTAGACCTCTCTATAACAACATCCTCATATAACATACATTCACTATAAAAGTCAAGCTCTTTTTGGAACCGATTATTATGTTGTGTTATAATATATGTCCGCTATAACAATATTTCACTATAGCAACAAAAGAATATCGAAATAAATGAGGTTGTTATAGAGAAGTTTGAATGTACCACATATTATGTTTAAGTTCTCCCAATATAATAATTTATACTCCCTCCGGTCCACAATAAGTGACCATTTTACCTTTGGCATACCCATTAAGGAAATACAAATTCCTATAAAAAAAAAGATGCATTTACTAAATTAATCTTAATTAATTATTACCTTGACACATTAGAATATGTAAATAAGGGCAAATTTTAGAAAAATAAAATTAATTTCTTCTTGATTATGTAAATATAAATTGACACTTATTTTGGACCAAAACAAAAATATAAAATGATCACTTATTGTGGATCAGAGGGAGTAGATTATAAGACTTGCGATAAAATTTATTTTATTAACATGCACATAGTGTCACTTTTAACCCTTGAAACTAAAGCCAAGAAAAAAAACAGATCCTTAAAAAAGAAAAATGAATTATTTTCTAGAAGGAAAAAGTGTGTTATAAAATTCAAAAGCAAAAATAGAGAAGAAAAACATATATATGGAATGATACATATTATCATCATATAATAATTTATACTCCCTCCGGTCCACAATAAGTGACCATTTTACCTTTGGCACTCCATTAAGGAAATACGAATTCCTATTAAAAAAAAGATGTATTTACTAAATTAACCTTAATTAATTATTACCTTGACACATTGGAATATGTAAATAAGGGCAAAATTTGAAAAAATAAAATTAAATCCTTCTTGATTATGTAAATGGACACTTATTTTGGATCAAAATAAAAAGACAAAATAGTCACTTATTGTGGATCGAGGGAGTAGATTATAAGATTTGATAAAATTTATTTTATTAACATGCACATAGTGTCACTTTTAACCCTTGAAACTAAAGCCAAGAAAAAAAAAACAGATCCTTAAAAAAAGCATAATGAACTATTTTCTAGAATGAAAAAGTGTGTTATAAAATTCAAAAGCAAGTGAAACCTTCAAAAGTATGTTTATCTCTTTTTTATTATTTAACTCGCGGGTCCCACCTATTCTCACTCTTTCTTCTGCAAAATTGTCACCTTAAATCACCTTCTGCCACTATTTTAAACCCCATAAATTTCACCATGAAAAATATCCACATATGAGAAAAGGAATAGAAGGGCAAAGTGGTATGGCTTTGGCAAAATGACAGCAACGAAAACAAATCATTAAGAGCTTATATCCAATATGAAAAAAAAACTAGAAATTCAACATAATAAGGATTTTAATTATGAGTCAATCCAAATATTTTTTTCTTAAGAAGGGTCTGATTTATTAAGAAGGGTGGTTCGATTAATTAATTACATGTAGATTTTCTAAATAAATTATAGGTGTTATTTCTTGATTTGTTAGTTTGTCACGTCATCCGTGAGTGTAACTCACGCATAAGATCTATCGGCCACGAGTGTGCATAAGATCAGATTGGAAATAACTTGAGGTGTTTATTTGATAAATGAGTCCGTTGGGGTGTTTATTTGATTTTTGTGGATAATTTAAAGGGGTCATTTATGTATTTCGCCAATATAAAATAAAAAGACCGGAAAATAAAGGTGTCAGTGCAGGAAAAAATGTTTGCAATCTGAACCATAGGATTTTGTAGGTGGACACGTGGCTCCACGAAATGGCTATTTATATGCACACATATGTAAAACCCGAAAAGAAATGGGCTCATACAGCAAAGTCAAAAGGGCCGGCCCATCATAAATAAGTGGGCTTTTTCAGATAGCAACAAAAAAGTCCAGTTCTAATTCGCCCAACTATCTGGTTGTTACCACATCGCTTATAGAAGAAAGCTTTTGCATGTTTATAGACTGAAACCAGAATATGCGAGTAAAGGGACATCTGATAAAATAGGTACAATATAGAGAAGATTAGCATGTCATCCACAAATCGAGAAATGGTATTCAAAAATCAATATATGTTTTGAATAAATTCAAAATGGAGTCATTTAATTTTTTAGATAGTCGATTAAGATGGGTTTTAAATTAAGCATAATATCATCACTTTTAACATTATAAAGATAATCATTATTAAAAAATATATAAAATTTTAGAAATTGAAATTTCAGAATAGAAATATTTTTTGAAAGATAATAGCATATCAAATAAGAGTTCAAGTTATAGTAAAAGAGTCACGTCGTAATCAAAGAATTATTTATATTGCGTCATCCTTTGTGCTTTGCCATAAATACGAGTTATTTTTTCGTTTTGTGACTATTTTTAGGTTTCAATGACACCAATGAGAACGATGCAAAAATAAAATTATACCTACGAGATTTGAGAAAATGTTAGTCTTTTTTTCATGTAGCGTTTCTTAATTAAAACCTAACGATTATCTATAATTTTCTAGAAGGTTTAAATTTTAAGGGAATTTGCTTATAATTCAAATAACTCATATATTTAACATGGTTAATGTCAAATATCAAAATGGAGTCATACTGGAAAAAAAATTCACTGGCTAAAGAATTTTTTAACTTTTAGATAGCCGACTAAATAAATTTTGAATTAAGGATAATATTTTCACTTACATTATTATAAAAATAACTATTATTGAAAAATAAAGTTTTAGAAACTGAAATTTTAAAATAGAAATATTTTTTGAAAGATATCAACACACCAAATAAGAGTTCAAGTGGTAGTAAAAGAGTCAACTCGTATCCAAAGAGTCCTTCATAGTCTCAACCTTTGATTGTTTTGCCACAAATATGAGTTATTATTTTGTTTCCTGAATATTTGTAGGATACAATGACACGAGCGAGAATGGTACCAAAAAAAAAATAGAATTATAACTAGGAGATTTGAGAAATGATTAATCTTTTCCATGTAGTGCTTCTTAATTAATATCCAATATTTATCTATATTTATCGAGAAGGTTTAAATTTTAAGATTATTTATATATAATCCAAATAACTCAAAGATTTAACATGGTTAATGTCCGCACATTCGCGCGGGTACTAATACTAATATGAATATAAATTAGGAGCAAGGAGATGGTTCCCAACTTCCCATTAATTAGTGATAAGAGTTTTACTTGTTCTTGAAAATGTGGACGACCTTATCTAGTATATACATCAATTTTCGGGATGGAAAACTCATTCTACATGGGGAAAAAAATGAAGTAAAAAATAAAAAAAATAAAAAACAAGGTAAAATAACACTCACAATAAGGTTAAAAGAGAAAAAAGAAAAAAGATACATCAAAACTCGAGAAACTAAAATTCATTTTAGAAGGTAAAATAACTCTAACTAGAAGAAAGAGAACAAAAGAACAAATACATTTATACACATATAATAAATCTGCAAAATCAAGGTAACGGTGCAGGAAAAAAGGTTTGCAATCTGAACCACTTGATTTTGTAGGTGGACACGTGTCTCCATTAGAAACTTATGAGAAGTTTGTCCCCGTCCCGGTCCCGTCCCGGTCCTGTCCCGTCCCGTCCCGTCCCACTTAATTCTAAACGGGACACGGGATATGACGGGATGGCCATTTCGTCCCATTTGTCCCGTCCCGCCTATCCCATCCCGTCCTGTCCCGTCTCATCCCGTCCCGTCCTGCCTGTCCCGCATCTTCTTTTTTTTTTGAATTCTAGCCGTTGGGCAACGGCTCTAATTGCTTACTAGATTTTAGAAAAAAAAAATTTATGCTACAAAATAATTGTGTGGTATATATTATCCTACTGTTACATAAATATTATGGTATATTTGTGAAATTTCTGTTGTATTTGGTAAGTATAAAACTAATCCAACTAATGCATTGGCCATTAATGAAATGATTGTAAAATTTAAAAAGTATTTTTTCCCTATTCCCCAAGTTTATTTAATTTCTACTATACTTAACCCATACTTGTTCATAAAATTTATGAGAATTTAGCAATTCAAGGAAATGAACAATCATCTCTCGAAGACTGCCAAGCTAACATATACTCTTATGTTAGATCAATGTTTGATAAATATAAATCTATAGAAACAACAGGTGGTGAAACTGCTCCTTCTACTTCTAAGTCTAGAGTAGAAGTTCTATGGGAAGATATGGATGATATAATAGGTTTTGATTCCTCTATTGATGATGAACTTGATTATTATCTTAATCAATGATTGAAAAGTATTAAAGACGAATAAGGCAACAAACAACTTTGGCATGGTGGAGGGAGAGTGGCAATACTTTTCCAACACTTTCAATAATGCCCTGAGATATCCTTTCTATTCAAGCATCATCAGTAGCATCGGAGAGTGCTTTTAGCGCGACAAGATTTCAAATCGGAGATCATAGACATTCATTAGCGGAGGACACTACCTAGGAGGTGACTGCGTAGATTAGGTGCTCTTCAAAAGAATTATATTTGTATGTGAGATTTGAAAGTTATATTAATAAAATAAAAGGCTCTAATCGTTGAATTATTTTTATGAATTGTCTTATACTCTTATTTAGTTACTTAATGACTTGAAATTATATTAAATAAATTATAACTCTGTTGTAGATTTATAATTACTAGAATATTTCATTACAAGTTTTTTGTTTTAATATTTTATAATTCTTTACTTAGTTTCCTAATTTTCGTTTAATTTTTAAGTTTATTAAATAAGTTAAAAAACTAGCTGTTGCAAACTTTAAAAATTTAGTCATTGTCAAAAGAGTAACCGTTGCCAAACTCAATGCTTAAATATTTTTTTTTTTAAAACGACACTTAAGGCCTGCGAACCCGTCCCGTCCCGTCCCATCTCGTTTGTTAGCGGGACGGGATGGGCCTACTATTTCGTCCAGTTTGTCCCGTCCCGTCCCATCCCGTTTGTTAGCNTTTGTTTTAATATTTTATAATTCTTTACTTAGTTTCCTAATTTTCGTTTAATTTTTAAGTTTATTAAATAAGTTAAAAAACTAGCTGTTGCAAACTTTAAAAATTTAGTCATTGTCAAAAGAGTAACCGTTGCCAAACTCAATGCTTAAATATTTTTTTTTTTAAAACGACACTTAAGGCCTGCGAACCCGTCCCGTCCCGTCCCATCTCGTTTGTTAGCGGGACGGGATGGGCCTACCGTCCGTCCCGTCCCGTCCCGTCCCATCCCGTTTGTTAGCGGGACGGGATGGGCCTACCATTTCATCCGGTTTGTCCCGTCCTGCCACCGTCCCGTCCCGTTGGACAGAGAATTACTGGAAACGCGTACCTCTTATATTTTTGACACGAGGTATAACTTCGGCTATATTTTAAATAGTCCTATCCTCGAAGTGGCTATTTATATGCACACATATGTAAAACCCGAAAGAAATGGGCTCATACAGCAAAGTGAAAAGGTCCGGCCCATCCTAAACAAGTGGGCTTTTTCAGATAGTAACAAAAGAGTCCAGTTCTAAACCCACTCAACTATCTGGTTCTTACCACATCGCCTACACAGGAAAGCTTTTAAAAGTTTATAAACTCGAACATGAACATATCCATGCATCTCTTCGGGTACATCCGATAAAATTGGAACGATACAGAGAAGATTAGCACGACCCCTACGCAAGGATGATACGCACAAATCGAGAAATGGTCCAAATTATTTTTTAAACATTTTTGTTTATGTAAATTGTTAAAAAGCTCCTTGCTTTAGCAATATTGATTGGAATATTGGTGAAATTTTAGGTTTGAGAGTGAATCGTGAATATTGTATTAAGCTAATTGTTCAGTGTGCGATTTCGGACTTAGAAGTTTAAGTTGAACGAGGAAAAAAAAAGATTTTTCCTTTTTCTAGGCTATGTGTAGGTTTAAAATATCAATTGCTTTCTTAAATTGGTGAATGAGTTTTTTGAGCATATTATTTGATATCTAAACAGAGGATAGTGTTAGAATGTTGGAAGAAGATTTGTGTTATTGGTATTGGAAATAAAGTAATATGAAAGATTTTGATAACATATGTTATAAGAGCTGGCCCAATCTGTCAATACTACGAAACCCTGTAAATAGAGGGAGCATTTACTAGTTTGGACCTGTTTCACTTCTTCTTGTGATCCATCTATTAATTGTGTCTCTTTGAAAATAAGGGCACAAACTGCAACTCTTATCAAGCTTTACTTAATATGTGTTTTTTTTGTATGAATTATATAATTACTAAATAAGACTTTTTTTTCTTTTGTTATGGTCATGTATAACATATAAAGCAACAAAAAAAATTATTTTAAAAATATTTTGGTAAAGTTACTAATGAATCAATTTGGGTTAAAAATCAGCCAAACTTTAAATGAGTTGAGATGAGTTGGGTCAAAATGGATTGAGGTCTACAAAAGGACGGGTCAATGACCAACTTGGGCGGGTCATTTGGGCAGGGCCAAATTTTACAGCCCGAGAGACGTTTGAGTCTCCTTGTTATTTGTTTCTATTAAAATAATGACACAAGGCCCTTATAACAGCCCACCCTTGTGTTTATGTTGTGTAAACTATGTTAATGTGAGGCTGAAATATATGCTATCTGGTCAAAGATACGAGTAGTAGCTCACATCTTGGGAGAGTTTCAAAGCAGAAATATTTTTCTGCTCAGATATTGATCTTTTGATTACTGGTTATCTTCATATGTGATGCTGTATTGGCCTTTTCATCTTCTCAATCATTAGCATAAGTTGTATTTTGCTACATATAGTTAATATATGAGCTGGTCTCTAAGGGTTTAATGAGATATCAAAAAGAATATAATCACAAAGAGCTCTTAATACCAAGCGCCGTAGCACGGCTAGCGCCTGGTATTCGAACATTGGCTGAGGCATTTTATCTACTCCTTCTTACCCTAAAAAGAAGGGACAACGTTCTACCTTCTGCTTCGAGCCCGGCCGAAAGTGAGCTTCCCGATAGTCTCTTCCTTCCTAGAAATAGAGCTCTAACTATCCCGTCCCTTCTCCTTACTCGAGATAGCTTCGTAAACTAATAACTTAAAATAAACGAGCCCAGAAGATGTACTTTGATGGTGCTGCTCATCAAGATGGAACTGGAGTCCTCTTTCTTACTTCTGAAGGAGAAGTGCTGCCGCACTCCTTCACCTTGTCGAAACATTGTTCCAATAATGTCGAAGAGTACCAAGCCCTCATACTTGACTTAAGATGGCTGTGGATTTGAAAGAGTTGCATATAGTCACGTGAAGCTGGCCTGATATTCTTTCTCACTGAGTTTGTTGTTGTTATAATCAAAAATCGGTTTACTACTTTCACTGCATGATTTACGTCTGTTTAACTTTTTGTTTACTTTACTAAAGTTACCAATCTGGAAAGATTAAGGTAAAATTTGAACTTCTGCCCCTGCAAAGAAACATATTGCTTCTAGCATAAAGCTCAAAGTAGATAAGAAGTGTAGTTAGAAGGGACAAAACTGAGGGACTAAACAAAAGAACAAATGGAAGAATGGGCTCTCTGCAAAGTATCTCTTGAATCAGGAAGAAAATGATTTAATCAATATCCATTTGGAGTTTCATGGAAACTCAGTCTTATTCTGACATTAGGTAAAAGAAGTTATATAAGAATTTAGGTATTTTATAAGAATTTAAGTTATATACTATGACAATGTAGGAAAAATCTGTATTATCTGTGTAATTGAACCTATTATAGCAGTGTGATTTCTATTTATAATGATTCAATGCTTATTAAATGAAGTTAGCTCTAATCATAATGATAGAGGCGTTTCTTATCACGAGCATCCTCGCTCCTTGATCGGCGGGGAGGAGCATCTTAAAAGTATGGGACAAAAGATATTGCATTTTGACTTTGTCTTGTGTAAAATTTAATTTTTATTGTCATAACTCATCATAGTGATAAAGTATTTGTCACAGATGAAAACAACTACGAGTTTTTTCTGTAAAACAAATACTACAAATTGCGAATATTTTGTTACGAATCGTACGTAGAAGCTTTGAGGAATATTGTCCCGAATCTTTAAAGTTTAATACTCCCTCCGTCTCATATTAACAGTCATAGTTAATAAAAATAGTTGTCTCAAATTATTTGTCATTTTATAAGTTCAAAACAAAATTAATTATTTTTTTCTTTTTTTACCCTTAGTAATAATTGTTCTTGAAGATGGGGATAACACATAAATAGAATAAATATTAAATGAAGAGAGATTATATCTTAAGACATAAATAAGGGTAGAATAGTCTAATCCCTTTCCTAATTAATATTTCTTAAGGAGTGTGTAAAAGAGAAATACGACACATGAGACAGAGCGAGTAGATGTTAAATAGATAGACATCTGATGGTTCAATTCCATTTCCTAGCAATATGCCTCAATATTTGTTGAATACAGCATTGATTAAACAGACTGTTCCATGAGTCATGATTAAAATTTTGAACGTAGCTCTTTCTTTTACTCGATTTCATTTTCTTTATATGATATTAGTAGAGCATATTCTTAGTTTACCTAATATTACGTTTCAATGCTAAGTTGTTCATGTTTTAAATATTCTATGCTGGACGTGTAAGGGGTTGTTAGAGTATGCCGGTTGTTTCCTTGTATAATTTTTGACAATTATCAATCAATGTTAACGTTTGTGGTTAATTTCGGTTCAACGTCCATTTTCTTATCATCCACAAGATTTCTATATCTAATTGAACTTGGTAGGTTGAATCTTGACAAAACTAAAAAATTCAGTAAAAGCTAAGAAAATGTCTTGACAAACTGAACATTGCAAGACTGTGACAAAGAAACATTGTGGGCTTTAGTTTGGATCTTGTAATCAGAAAATACCAATTTATTTAGCTACCTATTCAGAGGTGCTAAAAGGGTCTTTTAACAAGACAAGACATTCAAAGTTGACAAAAAGCATTTCTATAAGCTATTTTTAGGCCACAAAAAGTTGTTAATCAAGTGGCTGACAAGTAGAAACATGAAGAAATAGAGAGATTAGAAAAAGGAAGGGAATTAGATCCAAAGATAGGTAAGTATTATATGATTTTGATGGGAAGGCGTAGAAAAAGGAAGGGAATTGACAAGTAGCCGTGTGTTTCTCCTAGGTTTTCTAATAGTACTAGGAATATTTTTGTATTTTCTTATTCATGGTTCTTTATTATTACATGATGTGGCATTCGCGTCCGTTACCATATTACATTGTTGTTACTATTGTTTGTTGCTTGGTTGCTTTATTTTCACTGTTCTTTAAGCCGAGGGTCTATCGGAAACAACATCTCTATCTTTATAAGATAAGGGTAAGGTCTGCGTACACACTACCCTCTCCAGATCCCGCTTATGAGATTACACTGGATTTGTTGTCGTTGTTAATAAAGATTTCTCTTATTTCTCTCTATAATATTTCTCCTTTTGAAGATACCATTAATTCATACTGGCTTAGCCCATTTGAACATCAAATATATTTTTTAATATTTCAAACACTAAACTTCAATATTTGCAAATACTGATTTAGCCATTAATATTTGCAAAGATTGAACTTCGGTATTTGAAATACTTGTGAAATATTGGTCTGAAAAGTTATCTTGGAGCAAAATGGTAAAGTTGTCTTCACGTGACCCATAGTTCAAGGTTTCGAGCCATAAAATTAGTCATGACCGTTATGCTGTCTATATCACACCCCATTGGGTACGATAGTTCCCCGAATCCTGCGTAAACACGAGATGTTTCATGCATCCGCTTGCCTTTTTTTGGTCTGAAGAGTATTTCAAGTAAAATAACGATTTCACTTAAAAAAATTTCTAATTTCACAAATTTTCTTTTAACTGAAATTCATGTCTTAATAATGTTAATGCCTTGAGCCCTTGGAATATACCTTAGTTCAACTGAAAATACTTTCTTTGGAACATCCACTAGAATTCAATAGAAAGGGACAGTTCATTGTTATTATCTTGTGAAAATGACCAGATTTGCCTATTTTCTCAACCTTTTCTTGATAATCAATGAACTCTTAATAACCACACATAAAAAATGAGATGTAGATAGGATAAATTGTGCATTTCTGCCAATTGTCATTTGCTGTGATAAGAAAATGTTGTTCACACAAAACTTTGCCAACTGCTATTCTTCTGCTAATTTTTCTTATCTCTTTCTGAAATATAGAGACAGAAGAAGTAAACATGTAACAATTTCATTTGCAAAAAAGAGAGAAATTTCTGAAAATTCAACAGGCCAAGAAAACTCCATTTTCTCTCTAAATATTCCCAGAAATTTTCTTGCTCAAGCTGCTGTTGGAGTCTTTGCTCTAGGATTCATTGATGCAGGGTAAGTTTTCATAAATTTTTGAACTTTATTTTCATATTTCTTCACATTTATAATACATTTCAAGATGCTACAATAAAAAGAACCTCTTTTTTTTTCTTTTTTATTACTCGTTGTGTCGTTCGCTTCTGTTATTGTATTCCTTTGTTGCTATGGTTTGTTGCTTCATTTTCACTGTTTCTTGAGCCGATGTTCTATCTAAATAACCTTTCTACCTTCACAAGGTAAGTGTAAGGTCTGCGTACAAATTAACCTCTCTCAACCCACTTGTGAGATTACACTGGATTTATCGTTGTCGTTATTTTTCTCCCTTTTCTTGTCTTCCCTCTAATTTTTATTTAATATTTCAGGTATAGTGGAGATTGGTCAAGAATTGGAGTGATCTCAAAGGAGAGTGAAGAATTGCTAAAAAATGCAGCATATTTTGTAGTACCTTTATGTTTATATTTTATATTTTCTATCTCTAATAAGAAAATTGAGGATTGAAATCTTTCTATGGTTTTGTCCCTATTTATTACTCCTGTAAATATTTTTTTATTATGTAAGCACATAAAATTGGAATTCCAATTTGTTTCTACAATTATCGAAGCATCTGATGGCCTTTAGGTCTCTTTCCAAAACTACTTTAATTCCAGCACTAAATTATTCTTCAAAGGATTTAAGTATATATATTGATGGTGTAAATAATTTTTTTTATCTACTGTTGCTATTTAACTGGTTAAAAGTTAAAACTTGTTACTACTCTATTATATCAAAATTGCTATTAAGAGTTATGTTATATGTTGTTAAAAAACAATATTTGTAGGATAGACATGGACATAGAAACCATTAAATATTTGTAAATGCGTTTTGTAAGTCACATTCTAATGCGATTTATAAATCAGCATTTCTAAAAAATCGATTTATAAGTCGCATTTGCACTCCCTACCTTTTTCTTGTTTTCTCTTTTACTGCCCCTTCTCCAATTTTTTCCTATCCCCCAATACAATTGTCGATCCTTGAGTAACTTTATCACAAAAATGATGAAAATTAACGTCAACGTGTCCGTGCGGAATCAGTATTTTCATTAAGGGAAGTCAAAATATAAAAAAACAAATTCACAAAGAAATTAAGGGGTATCATTATATAGTATATATACATATATTTTTTTTAAAGATTATCGAGCTATACAGTGTAATTTTTCGGCAAAGTGGTATCGATCGATACCCCTTTGATGCATGTGGCTCCGCCACTGAATGTGCCTTTGAGCAATCATTGAAAATCGGTTTACAAGCCATATACGTAGAGTCAGAGACGGAGCTAGGGGACGTAGGGGTTCATCCGAATCTACTTCGTCGAAAGAAAAATAATTGTATATATTACAGTCAATTAAACTATTTCGTCGTATATAAGAGAAAACTACTCCGCTTATATAAATCCTTCTTGAGAAGGTCGTTGAAAGGTGAGTTTGTCAAAACAAGGACAATTTTTTGGAGAGCTTCATTAATAGTAACTGTTTTACAAAATTAAAGAATCTCATACGTACCTGCTCTTTTTCTTTAAGTATTAATTAATGTTATCGGAATATAAAGTCGCATTTGTTAAGAAACATTTTACTTCTAGAGTGAGAGTGTGGGACTTTCCTAGGCACTTTAGAAGGGATTTTTGCACAAAGAGTCTAGCATGTGTATATAAATTATAAACAATTATACATATACTATACATGAATTATACATATATTATTTATTCATCAGCCATTTTTAGTTTAAAAGTTAGGTGAGCGACTATTTCGATTAATTCTTTTGTGAAAAGGAAGAAATCCTCAAAATTAATATTTTCCTAAAAAGTGAAACACGTCTTCACCTAAAAGCTACATTGTTGTTCTTGACTTTACGCAGACTAGTCTTAGGGTACGCGCTTTGCGCGTGTACCCTATATTAACAAATATACTGTTTTAAAAAATTACATAAATATTGTTAAATAATATATTAACTTATAAAATAAAAATTAATGAAAAATATATAAGTTCCTGAAAATGACGAATATTAATCTTATTTAGTTAGCTCAGTGAAAAAAAGAGTCTTGCTCATAAAAGTTCTCAATTGCGTTATTATAAGTTCTGAGCTCTTCTATAGCAATGTCTTATGAAAATATTTATATTCCTATGATCTACTATGAAAATAAACAAAACAAAACAAAAACTTTTATCAACAATAATTTGTCATATAAAACAAATTTAAAATTTAAATTTCTCTGTTTAGGAATGAAGAGGTTGGCATTACTGATAATGGACAATGTAAATTCTGAAATGACTAATTTTAACTTAATATTCTACAACAACTATCTTAATATAAAATATATCGGGAGTTATCATTTGGAATAAATATAAAATACTGATAATAATAATATAATAATGACAACTCGTTTATTATATAGTTTGTATTCTACAATTTCATCCTTATTGCTTCGAGTTTGAATTTTTACCAGTTTGGCTCTCAATACGTACTATTATTATCAATTTTTCCAAATTTTTTGTTTTGTTTTACCGCTAATGGTCTTCTTATCAAAACAAATCATTGTATCCTAAGAGATCTATCAACTTCAAAATAATTTTACTTATATAAAAAATAATTAAATTACATTCTTTTGCTAATTAGTTAATTCTAAAACTTAGTTATTTATTCTCAATATTTAAAAAATAGTTTAATTTTGGTTGATGCAAGTTCGTCACATTTGCTCATCTGTAATTTTAGATACTAAACTGTAATTATAGTTTTATTCAATAAGATTTGTATTATCAAAGCGTAAAAATTTAATTTGATTTTCTGTCACGACTCAATTTTTCCTCCTTATTACGTTGTGACGGCACCTAGTCTCTACGACTAGGTAAGCCTAACATTTGCGAAATAATGAAATGAAAACATAAATTTAACAACATAACTGGGTACCATGCCGCTTGGCATGTACAATAGCCAACTATTTCAAAAATAATACACAGTAATCTCAAAATCCGGAACATCGTGAATCACAAACTACAAAAGGAAAATTTAGTGTCTCTATACATTAGAGTCTAACAAAAGAAAAATACATAAGATAATGGACATGTGAAAGAGTAGAAGAGGACTCCGAGGCCTGCGGACGCGGCAGATATACCTTGAAGTCTCCAAAGCTGTCTCGACTCACTAACAGTGCAGCTGATAAAGAGCACATGGATCTGCACACGAAAAATATGTGCATAGAGTAGCATGAGTACACCACAATAAGTACCCAGTAAGTGCCAAGCCTAACCTCGGTCGAGTAGTGACGAGGTCAGGTCAAGACTCTACTGGTATAAATAATAATAAAGCAAGACAGGAATGAAATATCGCAGTAAAATAAAGATTGAAATTTAACAAGAAAGAATTCATAGAAGGTAACAACTCAGTACACATAAATATAACAGGGGATCTCCCGAGATACCGTCTCGTAGTTCCAAATGTAAATGTGTAGGGGGATCTTCCGGAATATCGTTCTGTAGTCCCAAGATTCCAAGATGTGGACCCCACTGTCGATTTTTTGAGCGGAGTTGGGGATTTTTGGTAAATTGTTAAATTATAAGCATTAGAGTAAGTTGTGATTCATTTGCACGTTGTTTGAATAGATACGAGTCGCTTGGCTTGAATTGAAAAGATAGGAAGGCGTATGGAGGTTGATACACGCAGACTGGAATTTCTGGAGTATTGTACAACTTGCTCGGTATTAGATTTGGCTTGTTCGAGATAAGTAACTCTTCTAATCTTGGAGCTGAGGGTATAAACCCTGAATTATACGTGTTATGTATTTGGTGTTGAGGTGACGCACATGTTAGGTGACGGGCGTGCGGGCGTGCACCGTGTGAACTGTGATTCCGTTATTCCTGTGGTACTGTGTAGTTACCTGAACTTATTTGAAATCATGGAAATCTCTACGTAGTAGAGCTATTGAGCTAAGAATCACGTTAAAATCATGTTGAGGCTATATGTCATTATTATTCAAACCCACAGAGGTCATATTGTTGTTGAATTTGTTTAAATTGAAATTTTAAATTCATTCATGTTCATTCATTTCATATCATCTCTCAGTCTCTGATGCTATTTATTGATTCATCATATCATCATTTTTGGGCTGATTTTTATGACATTGTGAGTCCGAGAGACTGGAGAGATTAATGACTGAGTGAGGCCGAGGGCTTGATTGTGAGGATGATTATGGGATCGAGCTGCATGCCGCAGCATGCCATATTAGCTATATATATAAATTATTATGGGGTCGGACTGCACGTCACAGCATGAGTGACTGATTTATGCCATGATTGGCTTGTTATAGCACTTGGGTTGAAGGAGCCCCTCCGGAGTCTGTACACACCCCAGTTAGCGCAAGTACCTACTGAGTGCGAGTGCCAAGCATGAGTGCCGAGTGACTTAGGAGGATTGAGTGACTGTGAGGCATGAGTAAATGTGGTGATTGAGTGACTGGGAGGATTGAGTGACTGTAAGGATTGAGTGACTGGGAGGACTGGGTGACTGAGAGGATTGAGTGACTGGGAGAACAGAGTGAAATGATACTCTGAGAATATGCATATGGTTTTATCACTAAGGTGCATCTCATTGACATGCACACTTGACATACATGCATAGAGATGCATTTTCCTTATGTTGTACGGTATCATATCATTCATGAATTCTCACACATATTGGCATATGGGCATAATGATGCATTTTTCACTGGCTGTGTGGAAAGAAAGTGAAACATCTTATTTATTGTTGAAAGGAACTTTTGAAAAAATCATAGTTTTCAGACTTACTCATATTTTTAGTGATTTTCGGCAAAGGATTTGAGTTTTACTGTTATACTTGAAAAGAAAATATTTATTTTCCGGAATTGTATACGAGCTGAGCATTCTATTATTGAGTTATTACTTGTGCTTCTTTAAATTGTATTGTTATGAGATATTATTAGTTATTGGAGTGGATTATGACCTTGGTGCAAGTTCGTCACTACTTTCAACCTAATGTTAGGTTTGTTACTTGTTGAGTACATGTGGTCGGTTGTACTCATACTACACTTCTGCACCTTGCGTGTAGATGTTGGCTATTGATATTGCTGTGTTCGTTGGGAGCTGGATCTGAAGATATACCTGCGTTCCGGTTGTATCTTCCTCTTGTTCATGGTAGCCTTAGATTTATAACAATCTGTTCATGTATATTTCGAACAGATGATGTATTATTTCATACCAATTTTGTAAATTCTATTCTTAGAAGCTCATGATTTGTATTACCAGTCCTTGGGGAGTTTAATAGGGTCATTTAAATATTATTTGAATTGGATATTTGTAAATTGGCTTACCTAACGGGTTGGGTTAGGTGTTATCACGGCTAGTTGAATTTTGGGCCGTGACAATAAGTTGGTATCAGAGCTCTAGGTTCATAGGTTCTACAAGTCACGAGCAAGTGTCTAGTAGAGTCTTGCTGATCGGTATGATGACATCCATACTTATCTTCGAGAGGCTACAAGGCATTTAGGATAATTTTTCATCTTTCTTTTCTTATCGTGCGGAATTGATTCAGCTTGAAACATAACTCTTTGAATTCCTTCCACGCATTCATGTGCGCATGTGAGCGCTCGGTATCATGTGTGCATCGCCGGCTTGTGATTCCATGAATGATGTTTGAGATGTGTATTCTGTGTTCTGGTGATAGGCCAGTCTGGAGGACTTGAGGTCAGATTTAGACCGCGGCTTAGGCTCGGTAGCTTTAGTTATGTGAACTTATATATTTGGACTCATATGTCTAGTAGTGTCCCTATGAGTGGAATTTGTGGCTTGATGAGCGGTTGAATAGCTATATGATGGGCATGATGTGACTACAGAATGTGTCCAGAATGTGACTATTCAGTGCTTAATTTCTGTCTTGATATGACTTATAGTCTCAGGTTATGAGTGTGTTGAAGGGTCTTTTACGTTGTGAAATTGAGGACAAATTAAATTATCATGTCTTGATAATAAATTTGGACTTAGAAAGATTAAGTGATTGCATAGAAATTGTGGCTGCGAAAGGATATAGCAAGATGCCAATTTGAGACTAAGCATGTGGGTTATCTCATGTGGAGTAATCTACGTTGATGTGTTCCTTATAATGTTGTGTGGGGAGTTTCTTTTCTAACATCGGGGTATATGTGTTGAGATTCCAATTTGGATTGGTTGAGAAAGTTGACTTGACCATCACGAGGATGAAGGCGAGCTTAGCAGATGATTTAAGGTATTTAATGATTTGCGTTACCTGAGCTTGTGAAGAACTTTCGTTGAAATGACTGCAGCATTATAGTAGTAATAGAGTTTGAATATTGTGAGTTATGGAGTTTTTTATTCTATGGCTTTGAGCCAAGTGGGGAAGCCTTCTATTGACGATTTGATTTCATGGTTATGTGTTGTACTGGTTTCGGTTGGAGGCATACATGTGAATCTGTTATGACTTGCAGATATTGAGATCGAGGATAACTTGAGTAAAGAAATTCCCAGATACAGGTTATATTACACTTTATGATTATATGAAAATCACGGAATGAGTTGAGTTGTTATTCGTGATGGATGTAGTGTGCACGCTGTATGAATTTGCTCGGTTGCGTTAAGGCCTGTTACTTCTTTGGGGTGTTGTTGTGCTAATTGAGCATAGGCAGTTCGGCCTGTTTGGGCGGTGAAATTGAGATTTGAGGATAGTGGATGACTCTCGAATAAGTTCTAATGGGTTCAAGATTTATATATGGCAATCGAGAATTTTTCCGGATTTGTGTATGGATAGAATCTGAGATTTACATTTAATGGTGTTGACTTGCAGTAATTCTGTATGACTATGGATTCTACAGTCTAACATAAGAAAGATAAAAGAATAATTTTAAATTCACATAAGGTATTTTTAGAGTGGGCGTTTCGGTTGTGGTACTTATGGGGGTGATTAAGAAGAATACAGTAACTTATGGGCCTTAGGGCGATATGGTTTTATGTTAGGATGTCTTGTAGTGAGCTTTGGGTAAGGATTGTGGAGTTCTGACAAGGAGAAGTGTCAACTTGAGTATAATTCAGAAGAAAATCGGAGAGAATAGAACGACTGGTAGTAGGCTAGATCAGTATGGTAATGGTATGATCGGCTCTTTGGTTACCTATGATGTAGTGGGGCTCTACAAATGTTTTGGTGGCAATATTCTTGGGTTTGGTGACCTGCGTGGCTTGGTAGAATTAGGGATATTCAGCTCTAATGGCTTGGCTATGTGAAAATGGATTTCAAAGTGTTCTTGATGGTTTCTACCATGGTTTGAGCCAGATATTGTTTTTTTACCGGTGTGGGGAACGTGTTGTGTATTGTGATTTCCTCCTGGAAGGAAGCAAGAGAAAGGTTTCTAACTAACCAGGTATGTAATTTGCTGGTGACTCAGAGTTCATAATGAAATTTTTGTGCTTGTCATATGATGGCATGATAGATGTGTTGTGTTGTGTGGGATTAAGATTTACATCTACAAGTTGGCAGTTCAGTCTTGAAGGGAAGGTCAAGAATTTTGGACAACATGGTCAGTTTCAGATATTTAGGTGAATGTTATAACTGCTCGATAATCCCTGAGAAGGGTGCGCATTTCAAAAGGCGCATAGTATTTTGACTTACGGATGTTCATCGGTATTGCGGTACTCACCTGGTTGATAGACTGTTGATATTCTAGTTATTGCCATGTGGCACGGAAAAGTTTTGGAAGAATTCCTCGTGGGATGATTGTGCATGAGATATGTGTTAGTCATTCAAATGCTAGAGTTGGGATCAGTTATGATGATTCATGCGTCCTATGAATTTGGAGATTGGGAGTTCTCAGAAGCATATTGTTTTAAGGTTGTGACCTATTTGAAGTGAGTATTTTATTTAAATCCAGTGGAGGCACTAGTTGCGTTAATATTTGGGACAACTACGCGCTATGAGTGCATATATATATGTGAGGTTTGAGCCAATGTTCGGGCATCGGGACAAGTATTTATACTCGAAAGAATGCTTAGGCTATGATATGCCTAGAGTTGACTGTTAAGCGTAAAGTTATAACGCTTCTCGTGTTCTTACCTTTATTGAGAACTATCTGGTTTGTACTTGAGGTTACAAGAGGCTAATTCCCTGAATAAACAGGGTAGTTACTATTTCTGCCCTAAAATATTCGATTTAAAGTGTGATAGCAGACTTTGCACATGCTTACACTATGGCGTGCTATTTATACCAGTCTAGGAGCATGCGAATCTTATTTCATTATCATATACAAGTGTACTTGTTTAATTTCTCCTGTATGATATGCTGGGATTGCAGCCTTGTGACCATGCCGGCCGATTTATATTATTGGCACGTGATTTGTTCGTGCCGTGTATGGGTATTTTATTTCTTTGATAATTTATCGGATTTCATTGCTTTCCTTCCTCTACGATAAAAATTACATGAGCAGCGTATTTGAGGAATTGTGTACATGCGCCTACGGTTATCCTCTTCACGAAATTTGAGGAGTTGGTTGTAAATATTAGGTTGTGGTGGTGCTAGCTGAACTTGCGAAACGGTTCTCTTCTTTGAGATATTTTCCATTTCTGGGTGCACAGATTGCACATTTTTTGGCTTGAGATATATTGGTTTGGCGTGTATATGGAGTAGTTGTATTTGATAATATAAGGTCATCGGACCTAGAATGTATACTATCGAATTTGATAATGGTATATTTGGGAGGATGATATCGAGAGTCGACTTAGAAAGTGATTATGGTTCTAGTTGGGCCGAGAGAGCTCCATGACTAGTTGGTCTGATAAGTGGTTATGAGATTCCACGTGCTTCTTTAATTATCAGCAGTGTACGAAGGTTTTGGGACTGAGGTTTTGTTTGATATGAGATTTAATACTAGTACCAGATTGGTTTTGAGTAGTTACTATGACCGGAAATGGTGTTGCGAGTATGCGAGTTGTGTAGTATGTTATGTAACTATATCTGGGGTCATGGTTATGGCTTGATACAGCTTGTTCAAACTTATAAAGTGTGTAGATGTGAGACTCGGGTCTTGTAAGAAATTTTGAATGTTAGAAATTGGGCTCTAAGTTTTACGGACTAAGGTTAGAGTAATGATCTTCAATTGTGTTGTGTTGTCAGGCCTATATGGAATAGAGTGTCTTGGGACCACCCACAGTATGTGTGTGGTAAGATGGAATAGTGATTTGATGGCTTGGAAAACAACTCTTGTCACGTTCGAGGATGAACGTATGTTTAAGTGGGGGAGAATGTAACGACCCGACTTGTCGTTTTGAGTAATTATTTTCCTTTCTACTATTTAAAGTATCGAATAGCTTCATATGATGTACTATGACCTGTGTAAATCGCCAGTTTTGATTTCCAGGTGTTTCGAGATTAGTTCGGAAGAATGAATTTCATGTTGGAAGCTTAAATGAAAAAGGTTGACCGGAGTTTGACTTTTGTGAAAATGACTCTGGAATGGAGTTTTGATGGTTCCAATAGCTCCGTATCGTGAATTTGGACTTAGGAGTGTGTCCGGATAATTATTTGGAAGTCCGTAGTTAAATTTGGCTTGAAATGACGAAAATAGAAAATTTAAAATTTGGAAGTTAGACCGGGGAGTTGACCTTCTGATATCGAGGTCGGAATCATATTCTGGAAATTGGAATAGTTTCATTATGTCATTTATGACTTGTACGCAAAATTTGATTTCATTCCACATTGATTTGATATATTTCAGCGCGAGGTTTGAAAGTTGAAAGATTTAAAGTTCCTTAAACTTGAATTGGGGTATGATTCATGGTTTTAGTATTATTTGATGTGATTTGAGGCATCGACTAAGTTCGTATGATGTTTTAAGACTTGTTGGTATATTTGGTTGAGGTCCCGAGGGCCTCGGGTGGATTTCAGATGGTTAACGGAATTTAAGTTGGATATTACTAGAATGTTCGACGTCGATTCTTAAGAATACGTGGTATCACATTAAGTAAATGAGCTCCAAATTCAGTTTTCATTGAAGCATTAGATCCGTATTGAAATTACGGAGCCATAGAAAAAAGAATCGTCGAATTTGGACATCGTATAAGAGAGTTATGCCCATTTCCGTGTCAAGAATGATTTCCTGTCGCCGTCAGCGCCCAGGGTAGCGTGGGGCGCTTTCCCTGGCGCTGGGACTTCTGGAGGTACTGGAAAGGGCGCCACAGGCAGCGCCCCATGCCACCTGTGGCATCACAAACATAAAAACCCCATAAAACGGGGGTTTTCAACCATTTTTGACAAAAACATAAAGTTGGGGAGCTCGGTTTAGGCGAGCTTTGGGCGATTTTTACGGATAAATATTGGAGTAAGTATTCCTTATCCTTTATTGATTATATTTCATGATTCCATATTCATTTACATCATGAATCCGTGAATTTATGGAAGAAAAATTAGATTTTTATAAAATCTTCCAAAAATATAAAATAAATTCAATCCGATGTTAGAATTTGATAATTTTTATATGGTTGGACTCGTATCGGAATGGGTGTTTAGATTTTGTGAGTTTCGTCAGATTCCAAGACGTGGTCCCCACTATCAATCTTTCGAGCGGAGTTAATTTGCATGTTGTTTATAAATTATTAAATTGTAAGCATTAGAGTAAGTTGTGATTAATTTGCATATTGTTTGAATAGACACGAGTCGTTTGGCTTGAATTGAGGAGATAGGAAGGCGTATGGAGGTTGATACGCGCAGAATAAAATTTCTGGATTATTGTACAACTTGCTCGATATTGGATTTGACTTGTTCGAGATAAGTAACTCTTCTAATCTTGGAGCTGAGGGTATAAACCCTGAATTATACGTGTTATGTGTTTGGTGTTGAGGTGACAAGCATATGGGCATGCATCGTGTGAACTGTGATTCCGTTATTCCTGTGGTACTATGTAGTTACTTGAACTTATCTGAAATCATGAAAATCTCTACGCACTAGAGCTATTGAGCTGAGAATCATGTTGAAGTTATATGTCAATATTATTAAGACCCATATAGGTCATATTGTTGTTGAATTTGTTTAAATTGAAAATTTAAACTCATTCATATTCATTCATTTCATATCATCTCTCAGTCTCTGATGCTATTTATTGATTCTTCATATCACCATTTTTGGGCTGATTTTCATGACATTGTGAGCCCAAGCGACTGGAGAGATTGATGACTGAGTGAGGCCGAGGGCTTGATTGTGAGGATGATTATGGGATCGAACTGCACGCCGCAGCTTTCCATATTCACTATATATATATATATATATATAGTCACTCAGTCGCAGCATGAGTGACTGATTTATGCCATGATTGGCTTGTTATAGCGCTTGGGCTGAAGGAGCCTCTCCGGAGTCTATACATACCCCCAGTGAGCTCAGGTACCTACTGAGTGCGAGTGTCGAGTGACTTGGGAGGATTGAGTGACTGGAAGGACCGAGTGAAATGATACTCTGAGAGTATACATATGGTTTTATCACTGAGGTGCATCGCATTTGTAATGACCCAACTGGTTATTTTAACTTTTAGAACCCCGTTCCCTAAAATAAAACTTCCTGTAGGTGTTTGCAATGATTTATGAATTGCAGGGATGGTTGGTTCGGGATTTGGAAGTATTTGGGGTGAAATCGGAACACTTGGTTCCTTAAGTTGGCCTTAAAGTGCTAAGTTTGACTTCGGTCAATATTTTTAGAAAACGACCCCGGAATAGAATTTTGATGATTCCAACAGCTCCGTATGGTGATTTTGGACTTAGGAGCGTGCTCGGAATTTTATTTGAAAGTCCGTAGCTAAATTAGGCTTGAAATGGCTAAAAAAACAAGAATTTAAGTTTGGAAGTTTGACCGATGAGTTGACTTTTTGATACCGGAGTCGAAATCCAGTTTCAAAAATTTTCATAGCTCTGTTATGTAATTTATGACTTGTGTGTAAAATTTGAGGTCAATCGGAGTTGATTTGATAGGTTCCGACATCGAATGTAGAAGTTGAAAACTCTTAGTTTCATTAAGCTTGAATTGGGGTTTGATTCATGGTTTTAGCATTGTTTGATGTAATTTAGAGGTTCGACTAAGTTCGTATGATATTTTAGGACTTGTTGGTATATTTGGTTAAGGTCCCGAGGGCCTCGGGTGAGTTTCGTATGGTTAACGGATCAAAAGTTGGACTTAAAAAGCTGCTGCAATTTTCCCTTCTGCTGTATATTCTGGGCTGTGATCGAGCCCCAGATAGAACCCAGATATCGAGCCCACGATCAAGGCCTGAGTCAAAGCCATGAGTCAAATCCATGACCATCTCAGTATCGAAGCCACGATCGAAGGCAAGGCTCGAGGGCCAGGATCAAGACCCAAGATCGAGCTCCTTGATCGAGCTCCCATGATCGAGCTCCCGAGATCGAGCTCCTTGATCGAACTGGACAGAATCAAGGCCATGACCAGCTTCCAAGATCACGCTCCCATGATCAAGCTCCCAAGATCAAGCTCCATGATCGAGCCCCCTGAGATCGAGCTCCCCTGATCGAGCTCCTTGATCGAACTGGACAGAGCTGTAAGTTATAAAACAAATAGAGGACATTCGTCCCATTTGCCATTTTTGACGAACTTGAACTTGAGCAGAGACGACTTTTGACAGATTTTCAAGGGAAAAATATTGGGGTAAGTGATTCTAACTCGGATTTGGTCTACATATACAAGTATATCATTGTTTTCACCATAAATTAGTGTTTTGAGATTTAAATTTGGAAAATTTTTAGAAATCTCATAGAAAAGAAATTTTGAGATTTTGGTATCGATTCAGAGTCGGATTTGAGTGAAACTGGTATGTTGGACTCATAATTGAATGGGTTGTTAGATTTCATAACTTTCGCCGGATTTTGAGAAGTGGGCCCCGCATGCAAATTTTTAATTAATTTCGGGATCTTTTCTTAAAAATATAGTATTTTCTTATAGAATAGATTTCTATAATATTTAGTAATTGTATCAAATTATTTTGGCTAGATTCGAGCCAGACGGAGTTGGATAATCGTGGAAAAGTCCTTATAGTGGATTAAATTGGAGCAAGACGAGGTAAGTCTCTTATCTAATCTTGTGAGGGAAAACTTACCTCATAGGTGACAAAAAAATTAAATAATTGTTGCTAATTATGGGGGCTACGTACGCATGAGGTGACGAGAGTCCGTGCATAGCTACTATTAATGCTAAAGTCCGGGTAGTTTAGGACTCAAAGCATGCATTACTTGTGTAAATTGTATTCTTTATTTAATTGAATTATTTGATATATAAATTGTGAATTGTTAGGAAATATAATAAAGATGAAAATTTCATATGCTTAATTTTCTGTTTAAATTAATTAACTGTTTTAAAAAATTGTTCATCCTCCGGAATTTATCTTATAATGAATATACTCTCCTTCTGGAGGTACATAAGAAAATGTCCTCCTTTCTTATGGAGCGGGCCGAAGGCCTCGGCAGGATAGATGTATCTATGAATCGCGTCGCACGTCCCTCGGCAGTGTACACGACACTCCGAATCGGGCTGTGCGTCCTCGGTAGAAATCGTGCTTAATAATAATAATTATACGATACTTTAATAATTTATTTCAGCTTGTGAAGCTAATTAATAAATTGAAAAAATTTCTTGAAATTTAATGAATTATTATTCTTGCTTGTTTAGGAATTTATTGTTACTCCTGTAAATGAGATTTAATTGATAAATTAGAATTTATTTGAATTGAAGGAATTTAATTAATATATTGAGAATTGTTACATTTGAAGGAATTTAATTATTTCTGCTGATTAAATAAATTATTATAAATTCTGTAAATCATGCTGATTCAAATATCCTAGTTTTATTTCAGTTATTATTATTGATCCATAGTGAGTGTCTAAGTCGGTCATCTCGTCTCTACCACTTCGAGATTAGGCTTGATACTTATTAGGTACACGTTGTTTACGTACTCATACTACACTTGCTGCACTTTTTGTGCAGGATCTGAGACAGGTACTAGTGGAGGACCTATCATCACATACCCACGTCATCCCGAGGCATAGTGGTGAGCTGCCTTTCTGAGCCGTTCTGCAGCTACCAGTGTCTCTTCTTATATTTACATTCTGTTTATTTCATTTCAGATAGTATTTGGAGTTTTGTATAATCTACTAGATGCTCATGCACTTGTGATACCAGGTCTTGGAACACAGATTGGTAGAGTTTGTGTTTATATTTTCTTGGTTTTAAATTTTATCTATGTATGCTTAATTTATTAGTTGGCTTGCCTAGCTGTAGTGTTGGGCGCCATCACGACCCACAGGTGAAATTGGGTCGTGACAACATGGTATCAGAGCACTAGGTTCACGTAGTTCTCACAAGTTATGAGCAAACCTAATAGAGTCTTGTGCACCGGTACAGAGACGTCTGTACTTATCTTCGAGAGGCTATAGGGTGTTAGGAAATTACCCTTCTTCACATTCCATCGTGCAATTAATGTAGCACTAAAAATCCTTCTCTTATGTTATCACAGATGGTGAGAACATGCTCGAATGAAGTTCCAGACTAGGAAAGAGCTACTTCCCCAGTTGCTAGAGGCCGAGACAGAGGCCGAGGGAGGGCTCTAGCCCGTGGTAGAGGGCGAGGACGTCCCAGGACTATTCCGGTTATGCCGCCAGTGGATCCAGTAGAGAATCCCATTATTGAGGAGCAGGGTGAGGTGCCTGTGGCAGAGCTAGCTCTGGTGGACTTCACATCTGCACCGGGATTTCAGGATATCATGGGTCGTATGCTGCGATTCATGGACAATATGATTTAGGCCGGTTTATTTCCGGCAAACCCAGCCACATCTCAGGCGGGCGGGGGAGCACAAACCCCTACCGCGCAGGCTCATGGATAGGCAGCTGCTGTATATCAGACCCAAGGTGCACTACCCATGGGTGGGGCCGAGCCAGTGGCAGCAGCTACACCTGAGCCCAGGCCAGCTGTAGCCGCCGATCCTCAGAAACTATTAGACAGATGGACTAGACTACATCCTCTTGTCTTCAGGGGTGAGCGACATGAGGATCCACAGGATTTCATTGATCGTTGCAAGGATAGACTGTACAACATGAGGATATTGGAATCCCATGGGGTTGATTTCGCTACTTTTCAGCTAGAGGGTAGAGCCTGTAGATGGTAGAAGTCTTATGCTCTTAGCAGACCAGCAGATTCTCCTCCCATGACTTGGGATAGGTTCACTCGTATCTTCTTGGACAGGTATATTCCACCCTCCCAGAAGGAAGAGTTGCAGTTTCAGTTTGAGCAGCTCCAGCAGGGTTAGATGTCAGTGACTGATTATGAGGCAAGGTTTTTCGAATTATCTCGCCATGCACTAATGATACTCCCTACTGAGGTGGAGAGAGTGCGAAGGTTTCTAGTCGGTTTACATACTGGTATTCAGTCCACTATGGCTCGAGAGGTTGAGATGGGTACTTCTTATGAGCGAGTTGTGGAGATAGCCCGGAGGATTGAGGGTGTACGTCAGCGGAGCCGAGAGCAGATTATGAGAGATAAGCGGTTCAGGTACTCTAGAGAGGTCAGAGATGCTCCGTCCGGGGGAAAAGGTCAGTTCGTGAGGGGGCAGTCCAGCAGACCCCCATATCCAGCACTACCACCTCCTGGAGGTGCTCCAGTGCGACCTTATCTCAGTGCTATCCCAGAGAGTTCTTACCACCCACCAGCTATTCAGGGTCCTCCCAGTGGGTATTCACTCCCCAGGGCCAGACACTTAGTCAGCAGCCCATCGCACCAAAGAGTTATTACGAGTGCGGGGATCCCAGTCATATGCAGAGGTTTTGCCCTAGGCTTTGGGGTAGACCAGTACAGCAGGGTCAGCAGCCTATGCTTACCGGACCAGTTGCTCCACCAGTAGTCCGACCACCCAGAGGTGGAGGACAGGTGGGTAGGGGTCGTCCTAGAGGTGGAGGTCAGCCAGGCGGAGGCCAGACAATTGGCGCTCCAGTTCGGTTCTATGCTTCTCCAGCTAGACCAGATGCAGAGGCCTCAGATGCCGTGATTACAGGTATTATTTTTGTTTATGGCAAAGATGCCTCAGTATTATTTGATCCAGGATCTACGTATTCATATGTGTCATCTCCATTTGCTCCATTCCTGGGTGTTTCTCGTGAGTCCTTGAGTACTCCTGTTTATGTGCCCACTCATGTGGGCGATTCTATTGTTGTGAACCGGATCCACCGGTCCTGTATTATTACATTCTGTGGTTATGAAATTAGAGCAGATCTCCTATTGCTTGAGATGACCGATTTTGAAATTATTCTGGGCATGGACTGGTTATCTCCATATCATGCTATTCTAGATTGTCATGCCAAGACTGTTACCTTGGCTATTCCAGCATTGCCTAAGCTGGAGTGGAAGGGTTCGTCTGTTAGTTCATTTAATCGAGTTATTTCTTTTATAAAGGCTCAACACATGGTTGAGAAGGGTTGTTTGGATTATCTAGCCTATGTTCGGGATACTACTGCAGAGATTCCGGTTATTGATTCAGTGCCTGTAGTTCGGGAGTTCCCCGATGTATTTTCGTCAGATCTTCCAGGTATGCCACCTGATCGTGATATTGATTTCTATATTGACTTGCCTTCAGATACCCAGCCTATATCTATCCCACCGTATCGCATGGCTCTGAAAGAATTGAAAGAACATCTTGAAGAGATATTAGCCAAAGGGTTCGTCAGATCGAGTGTATCGCCTTGGGGTGCACCAGTATTATTTGTGAAAAAGAAGGATGGAACAATGCGGATGTGTATTGATTATCGCCAATTGAACAAAGTCACTATTAAGAACAAGTACCCGTTGCCGCATATTGATGATCTATTTGACCAGTTGCAGTGTGCTAGGTTATTCTCTAAGATCGACTTGAGGTCGGGGTACCATCAGTTGCAGATTCGGGATTCGGATGTTCCGAAGACTGCTTTTAGGACTAGATATGGTCATTATGAGTTTCTGGTGATGTCCTTTGGTTTAACTAATGCCCCGACAGCATTTATGGATATGATGAACAGAGTATTCATGCCATATATTGATTCATTTGTCATTGTCTTCATTGATGACATCTTAATCTATTCGCGCAGTAAGGAGGAACATGAGCAGCATATGAGAGTAGTGCTTCAGACATTGCGGGAACAAAAGCTATATGCTAAGTTCTCTAAATGTGAGTTTTGGCTAGAGTCTGTAGCATTTTTGGGACATATTGTATCGGGCGAAGGTATTAAAGTTGATCCCAAAAAGATTGAGGCAGTTCAGAATTGGCATCGTCCCACTTCGGCGACTGAGAT